>JAVTVY010041995.1:0-17976 GCA_036873755.1 Hanleya hanleyi | reverse complement strand
GAGAGACGATAATTCATTGTGGGCGAAACATCTCCGTTCGTGAGGAAGCCTCCTGTGAGGACTTTTTGGGTGTGGAGAGTGCACACCCTATTTAAGCTCGTGCAGACATTCCAACCGGGTTCAGACCAGAAAGACAGCTCTGGAGAAAACACGCACAGAGAAAACACGCACAGGTACAGCCTGAAATGTTGATTTTGGCACACTTTGCGGCCGGGTCGCAAATGTAATTGTTTTGGCCTGGGAGTCTAAAAGATTATAGATCCTGTAGCGAGTACAACCTGTGAAAAACACGGAAAACCAATGCGAATTTGTCGGCTTGCATTTTCAGTGTGGGAACGTGTTTGTGCGGTGTACTATAGTCTAGTACTATAGAGAGGGATCTCTCAGCACAGCCCAACAATTCAACTTACGCCCATTTTGAAGCTATTTGCCTATCCCCAAGCTCAAAATACGATGTGTAAATTCAATATGGCAGCTGTGTGGGGTTATCTGAATCTCCTATTTTTCCATGTTGCACAGGCATTATTCTTAGTTGATTGTGCATATTTATCAAAACCAAAGAGTCTCACATCATAGCCAGATACATTTTGCCCATTTTGAATCTATTTGCTTAGTCGTCAGATTAAAAATGATAGTTAAATTGAAAATGGCGATCATAAGAAGTCATCCGGAAATAATTATTTTTTCATGTTACTTTTAGAATATTTTTATTCTAGGTACAAACTTGTTTCAATTGAGCAGAATAACGCCATAGCATTTTGCCCATTTTTATTTTGTTGGCATAATCTTCAGCGGGCAATACAATTATTAGGTTCAAATTGAAGTTCATGTGGGTTCAGCTGAGACTCATATTCTCATTTTGCTCTTATAATCCAAAGTATTGTCATTACATGGAGCTGAAAGTAGCAATTTCTCAAAGCCAAGCACCTTCACAAAACGGATCGATCCGACTATTTATGGGCCTAGTTTGGCTCTATTCGTACAATCTTCAGCTAGAAAAATAATCACCGAGAGACAATATAATGGTTATTATGCCTACCATAAACCCTACACTACATACAACTAATTCCGCCTGTCTACCCATTCGTAACAATTACTATTGTGGATATAAATTTATAACCGATTCGTACCCATTTTTTGTACCAAAAAGTTACCCTAAAATGATCTTAATTTGAATAATTAATTAATGTGTTATCTATGACTAATTTAAACCTTGCACTACATACTACTAATTCAGTTGGGATACTCATTCGTAACAATTAGTACTGTGAATATTAATTTATAACCGATTTTCATAAACTTTTGACCTCATTTGACCCAAAAATAATAATTAACGTGTTATCGATGACTGCATTCAACCCTACACTACACTCAACTGATTCAACTTGAATTCCCAATCGTAACAATTAGTACTGTGCATATAACCGATTTTCACAAATTGTTGACCTCATTTGACCCAAAAGGGCAGACCTGCCAAAAATTAATCTTAATTTATATGTTGAGCTTGTTACCTAGACTACCTTACACTCTACACTACTTACAACCAATTCAGCTTGAATAAGCAAGCGTCTAGTCCGTCATTCATAATTCAGCCGTCGTCCATTAAAAAAAAAATTTTACAAGTAAATTTTCTGTTATTAAGCTAAAACTTACCTCACTTCCACTCTTTGCATTTCTTGTCTACATGAAATACCACAGTAAGAATTTAAATGACACAGTTATCTCCCCTGCTAGTCACCTGATAGCATAGCTACCCACAATTCCACTTCCTTCTTGTTCCACTTCGATACATGGTCTGGATGTATCATAGCGGGGAGGTTGGGCGGGCATCACTGGAAGTGAGGTAAGTTTTAGCTTAATAACAGAAAATTTACTTGTAAATTTTTTTTGTTATTTGCGCTGAAAACTTACCTCACTTCCACTCTTTGCATAGAGTGCCACCGTAAGGTAGGTGGGCAAACTGATACAATCCGTGGTAGTGATAAATGCCATACATAGTGACTAGTTCAAAGTAGAAATCATAGATCTTCTACCTCACAGAGGATCCATGAAATCATACAACAGTAATAACCTGTATGCCTATGGTACACAGGGAACCTCTGTTGCTACTCTGACTTCAAGGCTGAGATGCAATATACGCCCCCCCCTTTTTTTCGAAAGGGGCCGAGAGAAAAAATGCACTCACCCGCAAGCAGGGTTACAACTGTACGCCCGGACTTTTGTAGCTATATTGCTGGCCTCGGTCCCCCTGACACCCGCTGTGCGGTCACAAGTGGGCCGATGGAATAGAGGTCGTTACATGCCAACGTCATGTCCCGGAGATAGTAGGAGGCAAATGTCGTGTTTGACCTCCAGTAGCACGCCCTCATAATGTCTGTCACCGATCTGTTGGTCCATAGAGGCCATGATGCCGCTAATGCCCTAATCTCGTGACCCGAAACGTTTACAAGCGCGGCTTGCCTATCAGTAGCCGTGGAGTACGCTAGCCGAATCGTATTTTTGAGCCAACTCGAGATAGTGTTTTTACTTATTTCCTGTTTGGCTTTGGGATCGAAAGGGATAAACAAACGCCTCCTTCCCGCTCTGATCTCCTCTGTACGATTCAGGTAACACGCAAGAGCCCGAACCGGACACATTAACATGTCTGATTCAAGACCGGACGAAAGGAAATCAGATAAGGCTGGAATTATGAACTCTCGAGATATGGAATCGTAGAGGGCTTGATTCTTGGCCACAAACTCAGGAACCGTTGTGAGAACTATCTTGCTCCAGTTCCTAGAGTGTCTGATGTTCCTTTTATCGAGCGCATGCAGCTCTGACACCCTAGCTGCTGAAGCAAGAGCCAACAAAAACGAAGTTTTGTATGATAAATATTTTAGCTCAATAGCTTCTATTGGCTCGAAAGGTGGCTCTCCTAATTGCCGAAGTACTAAGGCTAAGTCCCACTTAGGTAATTTCGGAACAGCCGACTGACCAGTTATCTTGTATGACTTGATTAGTGCAGATAAATTTGGAGCAGTCGAGGGATTAATCCCAGTACCCAGTAGAATAGGTTGAGCAATAGCTGCCCTATAACCTTCTACCGTAGCGGGCACCAGGCCCCTATCCCTGAACAGATACAATAGAAACTCTGCTACTTCAGGGATAGTGGCGCAGGATGGATTGATATCCCTCTCTCCACACCAAAGATCGAAGATTGCCCACTTTGAGTTGTATACAGCGGAAGAGGACGGTCGAATTGATTGTGCCATTCGGCGCCCAACCTCCGCTGAAAATCCTGCCTGAGCGAAGTGCTGCTTGAGCACTTGCACACGTGGTAGTGGAACAGTCCTGGCTGGCTGTGGAATATCGACGTTCCGGGCTGGCGCAGTAGATTGTGCCATACCGGAAGCTGTCTTGGTACATCTACCAGAAGATCCAGTAGTTCCGGGAACCACGGCCTTGCTGGCCACCACGGAACAATCAGGTAAACGACACACATGTGTTCGCGGATCTTCTGAAGTACCTTCGCTAGGATAGCTGGAGGAGGGAACGCATATGCTACCATCCTTGACCAGTCCTGCGATAGTGCGTCCACTGCATATGCCGACGGATCCGGGACCGGCGACATGAACAGGGGCAGTAGATTGTTGCGCCGAGTGGCGAACAGATCTATGTGTGGCATCTCCCAGACATGAGCTATTTGTTTTAGTATGTCTGGGTGAAGTTGCCACTCCGTGGGAATTATCTGATTCCGTCGTGAAAGCGAATCCGCTAAGACGTTCAGTACCCCCGGGATGTGCCTGGCCAACACCGATATGTTGTTGTCCCAACACAGACCGAAAAAGATTTCTGCTTGGCTTTGTAATTGCGGAGATCTCGTCCCCCCCTGCTTGTTGATATAGGACACGACTGTTGTGTTGTCCGTCGCAACCAGCAGGTTCTTGTCGGTCAATACGCTCACCCACGTGCGGATGGCATGTGTCACTGCCATAAACTCCAACACGTTTATATGGTACGAGCGTTCCTCGATTGTCCATAACCCGGATGTCGACTTGGACTCGAGGTGGGCTCCCCATCCTTCCATAGGTGCGTCCGTGAACAGGTGATATGACGGACGAAACGGAAGTAGGGACACACCTGGCATAACGTTGAGTGGATCCAGCCACCATTGGAGGCATTGTTTGACTAGCGGTGTTACAGGTATCCACGGATTCAACTGCCTTTCGACCCATTGATGATTGAAGTAAATCATTAAGGGACGAAGCTGCAACCGCCCTCTTGGTGTTACGTCCTGTGTTGACGTCAAGAGGCCGATTATCGCAGCAAAGTGTAAAGCCCTGGCCTGAGATAACTTGAGGAACTGAGGTATCTTCGTCGTTATCTTTAGCCATCGATCTTCTGGGGGTTTGGCGAGAGCTCGTAGCGTATCGTATTCCACCCCCAGAAATTTGCGCCTTTGTGAAGGAATCAGCTCTGATTTCTCTTCGTGTGGGATGTATCCCAGAGAAGTCAACATCCTTAAGACAAACTGGGTGTCTAGGATTAACTGCTCCTTGCAGGCATTCCTTAGCAGGGAGTCGTCGATATAAAAGTGGTACTTTATACCTAGACTGTGCAGGAATTGTGCCACTGGTGTAAACACTCGTGTGAACACCCAAGGGGAAGTGGACAGGCCGAACGGAAGCACTTGAATTTGGAAGCGTCGTTTGCCGACCATGAATCTCAAGTACTTCCTGTCCCCCGGATGTATCGGGATATGCAGGTATGCATCCCTTAAATCCAGAGAAGTCAGCCATTCCCCTTGCCTGAGTACTGTCCGGATAGACCGGAAGGACTCCATGCGGAAGTGTGGCGGTGGAGTGAGGTAGTCCTTGTTGAGGCGCTTTAGGTTTATAACCATGCGCATCTCGGACGTGTCTTTCTTGGGGACCAGAAAGACCGGCGAATAGAACCCGGGTGACGTGTCCGAAACCGGAAGCTCTATTACAGCTGCCTTCTCTATCAGCTTGTCCACAGAGGACTGTATTGCTGATAGATGACCCGTTCGTAATGGTATACGAGACGGAAGGGGATGAGCAGTCAAGGGAGGAAGCGTGTCGAACAATAGGCGATAGCCGTATCTGATCGTTCGAATGACCCACGCTTCCGTCCCGATCCTTATCCAGTTCCTCCAAAACAACTGCAGCCTTCCCCCTACCGGAAGGTCTAGTTGCTGGGGAACTGGAAACGTTATGTCTCGGTGTTCCCGCCATACCGGAAGCCACCCGGTACGGCCCGAGACATCAGGAATCCTTCTTTGACTGCTTAGATTTCCCCTTACCCTGCTTCTTATGGCCATAGGTAGATACTCTAGGCTCTAAAGAAGCAGGCGCTTGGTTATGCTGTTGGCCGGAAGCACCCTTATTAGCCTTGGAACTAGGCGGGTTCTTCTTAGCCTTCTTCGCCTTTGGACCCGACCCGGAAGCCATAGGTCTTTCAGACGAAGCACCGGAAGCAACTGACCTGTCATGCTCTATACGATCCATTTCAGGTCGAACTTCGGCAACAGCATCACCAAACAGTAAAGAAGGAGCCGTAGATGTCTCTAGTAGACTCCTCTTTACAGCTTCCGGTGTGTAACTATGCATAAAAGGAATGAAGGCCTTTCTCCTTAAATACACTAGCATAGAAAATAGGTAGGCATTGTGTACCAGTAAATCTTCTACAGCACCGGAAGCAATCTTCTTGTAGTCAAGAACGAGGTTTATACCCTCCTGTAACTGCTCTTGACTCTCCGCGCCCGACAGCGAAAATAAACCATCCTTTATGGCTTTAAGAAACCAGTCAAGGTGATTCGTAATCGCCACTCCTTGTCGAGCAGTTTCCTCAAGTACTGCGGCCTGTTTGTTCGTGCAAGGAACATCCGGATTACTAGGCACAAGAGTATTGCTAGAGCATAAATACTGAAAGTCGCCGTTCACCTCTGCAGACCGGAAGCTAAACGGTGAGTTATGTACGCCGTAACTTCGTGTGTTTGGCTTCTGTACTGGGAACGGACCAGAAGATCCTGCAGGGCGGAAGCGAGCTTTTGGTCTCAACCTTATAGCACGTTCCTCCTGCGTAGCGGGTTCTGCTAAAGTTCTATGGAATAAATGGCAGATAGAATGAATAGCAGTTGAGGCCGGAAGCGTGGTAGCCGACCTCGTAACCCGGTTTGACTCTCCTGATTCAGTTTCAATATCCCCCGCATGTGGGACCGGAAGCTGCATATCAGGAATTAAGTCATAGATGCCGGAAATAAGTTCATAATATTTCCTAGCATCCGGATCAGTATTGGTAGGTTCATTCAATTCAGATCTACCGTACTGGTCCCTATCCACTTCCATAGCTTCCGGGGCTTCCTGCCAGGAGGGAGTATTGGAAGGGATAGTCCTCGACAAATTAGCTTCCGGTTTCCTAGACTGTTCAGTCAAAACCGGAAGCAGTGGCGTACTACTTCGGAATTGACTGGTCATCATCTCTCTCAATTCCTTCATTTCCTCACGTTGCTGTTCCATACCGCGCAGTATGGCAGCCAATGTGGGATCAGTCACTTGAGAGTGGACCGGAAGCAAGGCCTGACGAGGTGTGTTCACACTCAAGGACCTTCCAGCTGGGCGTGAGCACGGCCACTGTAAAGGTCGGTGAACTGGCATACGAGGTCGTAAACCGGAAGCACGTATAGGAGGACGCATCATACGATAAATTCCCGGTCCCGTACCTCGAACACCACCGGAAGCAGATATCTGACCTAAGCCACGCAAGGGCGAAGGTAGACCAGCAACCGGATGCCGCATAATTTGAACTGGTCTGATTGAGGGTTCTTGATAACGCAACTCAGACACAGGCAAAAAATTTGACATATCATGGGTACCTGAATACATACCATACTGCCGTTGTTGCGGGAACCTTAATCTCTGGTGGCCCAGAAGGCTCGTAGACACAAACGTCTCGGCAAGGGAACGAGGAAGGCCACCAGAGTAACCGGAAGCAGGTTGAGAAAATTCAGACAAACCGGAAGCAGCAGTTAAAGGCGTAACTGAGCGACCGGGAAGTCCAGGCCTCGACAGCGTCGAGGAAGGTATTTTCCCAACCCCGGACCCAAATGAAAACTTAACATTAGGCTCCTCACTGGTGCTGCCCAAGTTTTCGTAATCATAAGTTGACTCCGATCGAGCGATCGGAGTCCCCTGGCTTTCCCACGCTAAGCCTGGGTCCGTCACCGATTTCCCTTCATCGTCACATCCAGGCGTCCGCTCAATAGGAATCTCCACTTCCACAGTCGTCGTAGTACCAGATTCCATATCTTCGATTACTCCTTCCACTTGTACCAACCGGGTCGATCCCTTACCTGATTGACCCTTCGTCTGGCCTGAAATGGAAGCATCGTGAGCGGGGGGGGCGTTTGTTTATCTTTATTTACGTCCAATAGGCTGACTAACGTAGACCCAGCTACCGAACCAACAAACCCCCTAGACTCCTCGTCTACACTAGTACGAGGAGACTGTGCTACATATGTCTCGTTTGCGAGATTGGCAGGCATAACAACACTATTTCCTTCGTTAGCTGCCAGAGAACCGGCCAGATACACCTGGAATATGCCGGGCGCCCACACAATACACTCTTCACAGGCCGTGTCCCATGTACAGATTCTACCCTGGCGGCATGGCGGACACACTGAGTGAAGGTCATAACTAGGCTTGTCACCTCCACAAGACATGCATGACATTTGAGACATATTTTGAGCCATTTTTACGCTGATAACTTATAGAATACTTCCCAAAGGACTTCTTGCAGGAAATCAGACGTCTGAGGTAATCCAACTGGGAGTAGTTTCGCTAGAAAAGGCACTTTTTCACGGAGTTGACAATGTTTACTTCCAGCCCTACGAAGCAGTAGAACAAGAAGGAAGTGGAATTGTGGGTAGCTATGCTATCACGTGACTAGCAGGGGAGATAACTGTGTCATTTAAATTCTTACTGTGGTATTTCATGTAGACAAGAAATGCAAAGAGTGGAAGTGAGGTAAGTTTTCAGCGCAAATAACGAATATCCGCGTCCATAATCCAAAGAGCGGGTGGTTGTGTGGGTTCAGGTTCCTGTTGCTTCAATGTATTTTGCTGAGAAGCAACAGGAACTTGATAATGTGATGTCTAGCACTGTAATATCACTTGTCTTTATTGCACCATGTAAGCGTCCTGTCTGTGTCTTGTGCGCTCTGCTCAGTGTTTTTATAGGGTGGATGGTGTCTGGTTCCCTGCTGCTTCAAAGATTTCTTCTTTGAAGTAGCAGGAACACAACTGGGCTGGGTGGTGCTTAGTTGGTTCGTCGTGATATAGCTGAAATATTGTTGAAAGCGACGTTAAATTCTATTTACTCACACTTCCATATTCCATATAACAGTATTAGCACCAAATCCAAAAAGACCACCATAGTATACATATACTAATTTCCTGCAAGAAGTGGTCAACAGTTTTCAATGATGCCAAGACATCATGATGTTCCAAAAAATATAAAATCCGTATCGCTGATCAGTATTCTTAATCCATAATAATTGTTGTAAAGTCATTTAGAGAATGGTGTATCTCAGTCACGCTTTGATTGTGACTGTTCATATGAGCACCACGAGGATCTTGAAGTACTTGGGTTCATACGGCCCCTAGCCCCGGGTTAAGCGGAATTAGACACAGGTTACGAAACGTAACGCCATAGATCTTGCACGCTACGCTCGTATTATGCTATCAGCATGCGATATGTATCGCCAAATTTGAGAAACTTGAGTGGAGGCGCTTGGTGGAATAGCCCTGTTTCTGCAACAAAGTTTTGTGACCTTGATTAAACTCGTCACTTTAACACAGGATCTAGCAAATGCTACTGGATACTCATTGGTAACAATACGGTGGATGTTAATTTGTAACCGATTTTTACCCATTTTTGACATTATTTGACCCCAATACCACCAAAATCAGGGTGGTATCCCCTCCTACCTTGATCCCTATCACTCAAATAATTAATTAGCATGGGTACCCATTTGTAAAAAAAAAAAATGAGGTGCTTTGCCGGCCGACTATATTCCCATCATTCATGGTGTACCGGTATGTACTGCGCGACGTCGGGATTCACGGCTCCGGCTATGCTATTGTGAATAAAAAGCCCGAGAAGAATGAGAGCGTTTGTTGAAATGATAAATAATTTGTGTTCGTTTGAGTGCAACGAATTACAACAAAAGGTAGACTGATATAGCTCCTGATCGGCCTGTTCTTTCTGGTGTGGCGTTCGAGCGGTCAGAAAACGTCTATCTTTGCGGTGTACACGAGACTTGAGGCGGCCTGGTCTCAGGCCCCTGTGACAAATTGTCAGGCTGATGTGAACGCAGTCTCGTATGACTGGAATTGGCCAACGAGGAAGGTCCGATTCAACCGGTCACCTTGTCTGGATCGAGGAGGTAGGATGGGAGGGACCTGTAGAAACAACCAAGGCAATAATAAAGTAATAATATTGTATTCTGCTATGTACACAGCTCTGTACGCGCACAATACCTGTAATAAAGATCCCTACTCTAGAGGTAGTTATCGTTAAGTGTTATCTTTATGTTAAAGAGAAAGACTGATAATATACAATATATACATGAGACCCTATCTATGACGCGTCACGGCCCAGTCTCGTCCAGACTGGCTCTCGTCGTGATATGGTACGGCGTCTCTGGTTCCTCTCCGGTCGTAGGCGTAGCCCCGGACTGTATGGAACGTCTACCGTGTCTAAGGTTACACGGCCCAGTTCATCTAAGCGTTATTAATCGTCTCTGGAATCCTCTCCGTATCACTGCCTCTCCTGGCAGTAGCCCTTCGGCGGCGTCGGCCGGCACACCACAGCGTCTTCGGCGGCAGCCCCTTTCGGCTCGGCAGACCTCACGTCTTCGGCGACCCGAATTCGGCGGCGACCCCTTTCGGCTCGGCAGACTTCGTCTTCGGCGGCCCGACTTTGGCGACCCATCTTCGGCTCGGCAGACCTCGCGTCTTCGGCGGCCCGATTTCGGCGACCCGTCTTCGGCCCTCACGGCGTTGACCCAAGGATGAGTTAATAGGCTCAGATTGTCTGCATATATATGTGGTAATAATGCCCTGGCCTCGGGAGCGTATTATTACCTTGCAGTGTAATGTCAATTAATATCAATGATTTGTAATAGCATTCAAAGACTTGCAGCAAAGCATAATTCGAGCCCTGCGGCAGTGTAAAATATGTACAGTGGATGTAAGCTTGTGTAATCCGTCACCTCTAGCAGAGGCCTGTAGGTAACTAGTGTAGGTGAGTGTGATTAGATCTATTCCGTCCCCAAGGCCGACGATCTTGTATGTGAGGAAGTATATGTAATCATGTAAAATGGAATTTGTGTGATGGGCTGCAGTGTGGGATATTTGGTGCTCTGTATTCCCCGTTCATGGACATCTCGTCTTCAGATACTGTGCGTGTTAGTATCTTATCCCCGTCTGTCGGTTCGTCTCGTCATCAGATATTGTGTGTGTTAGTATCTATTATCCCCAAGCTATGGCTCAGCTCTCAGCTTAACAACCCTTCGATGGATGGTTCGGCGCTGTTTCGGCAGTCAATTCGGCGCGTTTGCGGCGATCCCGTCTCTGTGCTCTCCCGCACGATGTTTGCCCACCGATTGTCTGAGACAGAATGCCGAACGTCCATTCTGTCCGTCTTATATAGGCTCTGTCCGTCTTATATAGGCTCTGGCTCGCAGAATCCTTTGTGCGCCCAAACATGGCAGCCCCCATAAAGCGAAAGTATAGACTCAGATGGTGTTGGATTTCGTATCAGATCAACTTCTCTCGCCCGATTTCGATGCGTGTCAGGGATATTTACATGTCCCTCGCTGAAAGTTTCAGCGCACAGTTAATACAGGTAAGTCGAATATCCACCATTATGGGTCCATTCACAATGCTATTTAGAATGTCCGCGTAGGACGAAGATGACACTCTCCAGGTCATGGGCATATTCGTTACACTGGCATAGAGATGTTGAATCCCTCGTCCAAAATGACATGTCTTCCGGATTCCGAAACCCAAGGTTCCACACATATAGTTAAGCCAGTTATACTTCCTGAATCCAGTAAAACTTTGTCCAGTTTGTCGGACGTGACCATGGTTGCTACATCAACCAGCGGTTAGGGAAAGGTAGTCGAGTGATTTTAAGGAACAGATCTCAGGTTTCTCAAGCTTAAGAGAAGAAACAGCATTTTGGGAATATAGCACCATGTGATTTTTTCTTGTAGCACCAGAGAAAGATACCCATCAAGTTACGAGTGGATTTACACATAAACAACAACAATGGTTTACTGCACCTGGCATGCCTTGAGTTGGTAATTGTTGGGACGAAAGCTTTTCAGATAAGGTTTTGTTCAATCTCTGGCATACACATGACGGGTATAGGTCTACATTTATTCAGTGTATTGTCTACACTGCTTGGTCTGATAGGGGTGGCTGGAAAGTTTGGGTTATCAGCAGGTCCTACAGTCGGCAAGATCTGCAAGGGTTCCAGGTAAGTCTATAGGTGTACCTGTAGGTTCGGATGGAGTTCCTGTAGGTTCTATAGTGGTTCCAGTTGAGTATGAAGAGGATGCTGCAGAACCTGTGGGAGCTAGGCTTAGTGTTTCTTGAAGGCTCCACCGTCATGACCGGAGTTACCACCATCTTCACCTCTGAAACAGACTCCTCTTCTTCGTTGATTATTATGGGTATTGGTATCATGTACTTTGGGAGCAGTACTAGCTGGATCTCTTGGCTCTGTGTGACCTCGTATATTGTAGTCAAACCTTCACCATCAGCTGTTACGTCAGCCGTAGCTGGTATGATGATATGAACTTTGGCTACCTGGTCGTTTTGTTGGCTGGCGCAATACTCTGGGAGCAGGATGGATTTTACCAGTGTATCGCAGTATTCAGGGTCACTGAGATGAAATCAAATATTTGTGGATTTTGTCAACAGCATGTCCAGTTGTGCACAGTTCATTGAAATGCTTAAACGATAAAAACTAATTAACTGTGAATATATGTACCTATTGTGTCATAACAGCATGACGATCAATAACATCAGTTCTTTCGCGCTAGAAACAACCCACAGAAAATGTCTGGATTTTCGGTTAAATATTTGCGCGCAGCAAACACTCCATGCTAGTCAGCGTGGACTGTCCATATATTCATCGTGCAACGGTTGGCAGTGGATAGTCGAGGTTACGATATTGCCAACTACATACGAGTGCGTCTGCTATGCATTGGGTCACATGATCCACATGTTTGGTCTTGATGAATTACCTTTTCTTGTAGAAGTTTACTTTGACTTAAACTGACAAAAAGATGGTTTCATCTGAACATCAATATTTGAGCAAGAATTCTTATTTTTGCCTCCTTGAAATAGTTTAATAGACAGGTGTAACTTTTCACCCCTAAAATCTTCTCTGAAAAGCGCCAAAGTGAGTAAAATGAAAGATACATTTTCTAAATTTTCCGGGAGAGGAACCAAATGTAAAGAAAGGACTTCTTGCAGAATATCAGCTGTCGTAATGTAATCGAACACTTGGTGATTCGCCGTAATACATTTTCATGGAGCCAGGTATGAAAACCTTCTCTATCTTGCAAAGTTGACGAGCGTGTGCGTGCCATCAGGAAGAATTAAAAATTCTTCACTAGGTATTCAGTGGGAACACCGGATTCAATAAGTGTTGAAGAGATGTAAGTTTTCAGGATAAATAACATGTTTCAAAGTAGCTGGCTAACAGCCTGTGTATTATAATGCTGTACGCAGGCAACTGCAGATTCAAGTATGGTAGTACATGTAACAGGGTATCCTAGAGTCCATAACCTAAGGAGGCAGTCATTAACTATGTACATTTTGGGAGGTGAGAGGTGCAATTTCCCAATGAACATTAAACATTTATAAACAATGTTTCTATTCGTAACTAAATCAAACCTGCTTCAATTATTGCCTTTAAACTCCATTTAAATGCACAATCAAACGTAGAAAACGGAAGTTAAAACTAAAAATTATCTCCCCTAGGAGATAGAGTTATCCGCCCCTAGGAGAGCTCTCTCTCTTCCCAACGTGGTTACTATATAAGACAATGCACAGCCCATTCTCTCCCTCTTTCTCATTGTAATAACCGAGACCAGTAGTGAACTAGGCCGCGGTCTGAGGGGAAGGACGGGAGGGCGCATTAAATTGAAGCAGGTTTGATTTAGTTACGAATAGAAACATTGTTTATAAATGTTTAATATTCGTTGCCTAAATCGTAAACCTGCTTCAATTATTGCCTCAGTACCAACAGGTGGAAGGAGGGAAACCTCGGCCAAGTAGCAGATTCAAAGGCAAGCTAAGTAACCGCTGGGAAGACACAGACATGGATATGAGACATCAATAATCAAACAATTGAAACCCTGGTCAATGACCGTAAAAAAAGGTTAAAATGTGGATAAGATACAGTTGTACTTATCTTGAATGTCTACAGCCATGTAGCTGTGCTCGTGGTGTGGAAGTATTTTCTACCGAGAGAGGACCCCTACCCATAGAGTTGGTGGGTCTACTCGGGAAGCCATCTATACCAAGAGAAAGGGACCTGTACCACTAGGGCTATTGGGTCTACTTGGTAAGGCTTATCTGTATGCAGATTCTTGGCTGTTCCTAAGTCCGGGTGAAGCATAACTGGTCCGTGCCTAGAGGTCGCCAAGCCACACCACTCTCAGTCCACAAACGTCTACGTCCAACTTGCTTCTTGGGAGTTGATCGTAGATGATCGTTGATCGTAGGAAGTCAGATTCAACCTGTAAGACACAATCAAAACCGCAATTAAGGTAAAGATCACACTCACCATGGAGTCAGGCATCTTAGAGTGATGATTTAGTGTCCGACATCTCTTAGAGGATCCAAGGTTGTCCATCTGAACTTATTTCTTCCTTCAATATGTGATCAATCAAATGTGGACTATATAGTATGAATGAGATGAGATGATACAGCAATTTGCAGATTTGCTGCGATGATACAAAATGCCGCCCCCCCCTTTTTTTTTAAAAATTTAGTTGACCACGTGCTGGGCATCTATACGCGGCCCAAGCGTGGTCATCCTATCTGACTGGACTGACATATCTCTTAGATAGAAATTGGAGAACGTGGAGTTCGCTGTCCAGACACGACTGGACAATGTCAAGGAGGGGCAGGTTCTTCCATAAATCTCAACCAAAGAAACCTGGCCGGTAAAGCCGAGGGTAATATGGAGTAGTAATAGAAGATACTAATCTAACTTATCTTTTGAGTGTCTTCCCTTAAAAGGGTAAATCATGGATATGATACAGAATATACTTATTCTTGAGTGCCTTCATCCATGTAGCTGTGCTCGTGGTGTGATATGTAAACTCTACCAAGATGTCCGGATCCTCTACCACTCGGGTTGTTAGGTCTTCTTCGTCTCAGAGGGCGCCAAGCCACGCCATTCTCAATCCACCAGCGACTTACGTCCAACTTGTCCTGTGAGACGAGCGTAGGACACACAGCTGAGATCATCCAGAAGAAAGTCAGTTTCAAGCTGAAAGACACAAGCAAAACCGTAGTTAAGGCAAAGATTAAAACTCTCAAAGTGTCAGACCACTTAGATTGATGATTAGAGAGTCCATGGTCGTCTATCCGACTTATTCCTTCCTTCAAAGACGATCATGATGAAGATTTAAAATTGAAACATACTTGAGACAAATGTTGGCTTGGAGAACCCGGGAATCGATTCCGGTACCTCTCGCCTGCAAAGCGAGCGCTCTACCATTTGAGCTAGCTTCCCTGGAGCAAGATGGCTGCCTTGCTGCAATGGTGACAAATTCTGCCCCCCCTCTCTTCTTGAAAGAACTAACCACGTGCTAGGTAGCCCTTAGTGGCCTAAGCGTGGTCACACTATCTGACTGCACTGACATATCACACAGATAGAAATTTGTGAACGTGGAATTTGCAGTCCAGACACAAGAACTGGACAATATCATGAAGGGACAAGTTCTTCCATAAATGCCATGAGTAGCGATGGTACGAAACACATTAGAAGAAATGGAAGCCAGTAGTGGGGGCGTCAATAGTAAATCTACCTTCTGGCAATTGATAAGACTATTTTATGGTCTTCTTCAACTACGCGGCCTTTTTTAAATATCAAGCCTTGCTGACCGGCGAAGGGATATGATAACCGTAGCCGACGAAATCGGTACGAGTAAGATAGTGACGGAAGGCACAAACAGGATCTGGCAGAAGATCGACCCCGAGGCCATGTACAAAGTCTGACAACGCAGGAATGGAGTACGACGTTGAGCGCACGGACCTGAACGAACAGACTCATTTTTGGCAATAAATTCAGGAATGGGCCGAAAAGAATGCAAGACCAATCCGCTGTCCAGGTCATAGAAGATCTTTCAAGAGCATAAAGATGAGACACTCTGGACGTCAAAGCAAACGCCGCCACAAAGGCCGTGTCATAAGACACAGCTTTATAGACGCGGACTCTAGGGTTCACAAGATGGTAAATCAGGTCACACAGAACCACACCGATATCCTATTTCGGTAACAGTTGGCGAGTACAACGCGACTGTAATGCGAAGGCGCGAACAAGCGCAGAGATATAATCGTTAAGGCTAAAGTCGGTACCAAAGGTAAGACGCAACACGCTAGCCAGAGCAGATCGATAGCCCTCCATGGTGCTAATATGAAACTCCCTATCCTGGTGAAGGTGAAGGAGGAAGTCAATGCGAGGGAAATAGAATCGGGGACGGTATCACGTCCACGGCACCAGGACCAATATAGGAACATGGCAAGTAAGGTCCTACATATAATAAACAACCTTAAGGTTGATGACAGAACCATAAAGTCCAAGTCTAACCATTGGTGTAACGGTCGACAGGAATAAAGTACTTGATGGAGAAAGCCGGAAAAACTGTCCAAGTACACCACGAAAAACATTGTGTTGTTTAAGCACAATCCTAAGGTAAATGGATCTCAACACAATGTTTGTGTGTTACATGGTTCATTGTTAAAACAACACTGTGCTGAATTCAATTAAAGGTGACTAGTCCGTCATTCACATTCCCGCCGTCGTCCTCAGAGAATATCCACGTCCAAAATCCAAAGACCTATTCCATATAACAGTATTTGACCAAATACTGCTGATTGTAATACAATTTTGATATTCTGAACTCCAGACTGGAAACAACAAGGTCTGGACAGGACTCTCTTCGTAGAGTAACGACGAACCTAAGTAAATCACAATGTGAAAAACCCGAGAAGAATTGATACAAGTGGAAAGATGACGCCAAACGAACGGACTTCCCCTCCCGCCGATGAAGAATCAAAGGGGTGCCGATGAATGGATATAAAATATGCATCTCGCAAATGAAGAAATGACGTGACAAACGGCGTTATGGCGTACCGGAAACGTCTAACCGATGTAATAGAACGACGCACAGGTGTATGAGAGACACATGACGGCGTAATAAACATGCCGTCAAAGGTGTAATAGGAAAGCGTAATGTGAAAAATACGAGAAACGTTGTATATGATAAACAACGTAGTGATTTCCCAATTCACAACAACTTAATGTATATACATGCTCAAACTGGAGCAGGATACAAACTTATAAAAGTACACGACGTAACCGAAGGGTGTTGCAAACAGTAACCCCGAAGTCGAATGTAATAAATTTTCCTTCTCTTTAAACGCAGTAGAGATGAACATATTAAATGTTTGTAGCGTTAATCACCAAATGTAAGCTCAATGAGATAAATGGGATTATGGATCTTTGTGTCAGTGAACATGAAATAATGTGTCAATGAATATGGTTACATTATGACCTCTCCCGATGTAATTTGTCTCCTGTACATGAAATTCAGTACTGGAGTTTTATATGGAGAGAATATTAAACATTTACAAGAATGTTACTATCAATAACCAAAAAGTCACACAATCGACATCCAGAACAAAGATTTTTCCAGGAAACCAAAACAAATCCTTGAAGGATTCTTAAATTCCCGAAGAGAGGAAAAACATTTAAGGTCTCTCGCCGGCAGGAGGTTATTCAAAAATTTTGAATTTGAAATGACCTAACACGAACCAATTTGTCGAGAAGCGGAAGAACAGTAAGAACATTACTAAAGAGCAGTTTGATGCTCTAGTAGACTGTACTGGTAATACAAACTTGGTAGAAAGAAACCATAGAAGACTTCACGACTTACGTGTCAATACGCTTAACCTTGGCCGGACCAATAGATTCCCACTCACGCTAGTTAAATTTTAAATTTTCTCATAGGGAAGAAATTAAAATTAGTGCATAAGTCCATCTGAATTATAAGCGTAACACAGTATACAGATGGAACAGCTTGGTGAGAAACAAAACACATCACCTGTATAAAACAAAATTGTGTCATAGCACAGAATCACAATAAACAGTGGGTAATAGAATTACTTACGATAACCAACACGTGATCCCTTTGTTGATCGACACACCCTTCATCACATAAAGAGATCAGCAAAGACGCTCATTAAAATGCAATAAACAGTCGTAGCATTGAAGTCCCGTAACAACCATTTATGCTATTATTATAACATCGTTTACATAGGGTTGAGATGTGGTTACGTACACAAAAAACAACAAACACGTAAACATGAGAGGCAGAATAAAACCTCCGTAAGATCTCTCTTGAAGACAGGATATCAAAATCACATAATAATACTTGATATAACAAGCGATTACCTTCTTGGTATGCCACAGAATTAAATGGATGCAGGTGAGAACAATCAAAGTCCGAACAACAACAACAACATGAAACCTTGACGGACTGCTTATAAAGACTCGGATTTCCCCGGCGGAGAAAACCGAACCTCCCGCGTCAAACGAGGGTAGTTCTCACAATCCTGGTAATTTATACAACAATTCAGTGGATAAAATCATGAAACAACGAAAC
>JAVTVY010041994.1:0-175651 GCA_036873755.1 Hanleya hanleyi | reverse complement strand
CATGTGACATCACATATTGATTACCTCATCATAAATATTAGTATTCAGCGGTTTCCTAACCAATGCTGAACAAATCGACACCTATCGTTAAAAGCTGGAGGAAAACTAAGGTATGTTATATAGCTGTTTTAATACCTCTGTTCAATCGGATTTTTCTGGCACACGGCACCGTATTTCAAGTCAACGACAGGCCTCGTTGAAAAGTACAGAAGATAAGGTTTCAAGCGATATATGCAGTTGCTCTATGTAGTGAGAGTGAATTAAAATTCTAAAATAACGCCTTTTTCATGCCATTGCAGCTCACTTTCTCCTTGTCCCATAAAAGAGGTGTCGAATATAAGATGGTTGCTGTCTCTTGGCCAATGTTCCTCGTTTATCAATTTGATCATCTTAAGATTGGAGCGCAGCAAAAACGTACCATATGACGCAGATATGATCTTTTCTCAATTGATCGGCACAGGTTATGTTTGTAGTGTTTCAGTTCCGATATATTTCTATGAAAAGATAATGTAATATATATCCTATACTGTTTTAGCTTATCAGTTTAAGTATATTGAGATATATTGGAAATATACAAGCCTGGAAATAGATCCAAAGTGAAACTCTCAAGACACGTTTCACATATAGGCTGATGATCCGATCACTTCGACCGTGATGGTTACTCACAAATGATTGAGATATTTTACTTGTTAGGCCCGTGTAGATCTGGATGTAAGGTATTATACATTGTAGTTGACATGGGCATCAGAAGGGATAACTCAAAATCTATATTACGTAATGCCGACTTCCATTAGGCAATATTGTTACGGTCAACCGGGAATTCCTAAGACAACTTCGTTGCAGAAATACCCAGCTGATCGGTCAGGATGGCTGATTATTATTTCATAAAAATCGCCAATAGTCAGTTCTGACACCACCGGGTTTTAACCGGAATTCCACCTTGTACTGAATACTCTAATGTTGAATAACTGGATAAATGCAGTAATAAGTTGAATAACTTTTATTCGTATAATAAACTCTGTATTGGTTACATCAATAAATTCACTGAGATATCATTAAATTCATCGTACATGAATATCCAATAAACGTAAGCTCTCCTGATGTTCCGTATTCTGTTGTTATTCCGTTCAGATTCTGTGCTACTCCGTTTTCATGTCCTGAGTATATTTCTGGATCCTGTGTAATTTGTACATCATATCTCCGACCTCTGATGGAAGATCGTTATAGTTAGGTTGGTATTCCATAAAATTTCACCCCGTCCTTTATATCTGGTTACTTCCCGACTTTTAAGTTATCTGTGTGATCTGTAATTCGCGTCCGTAATTCACGGCCGTACCCCGTCCTTTATATCTGGTTCCTTCCCGACTTTTAAGTTATCTGTGTGATCTGTAATTCACGTCCGTAATTCACGTCCGTACCCCGTCCTTTATGTTTCCTTGTGAAGCTGTGCGTGACTGTACGTGTTGATTCCCTGGTTCTTTACATTGAAGTTGAAACTGTGTTATAGTTCCTTTGTTATGTATTATTACAACCACCCCTGAAATGTATTCTGTTTATATTCGTGTATGATTTATCCCTAGAATCATATGGCACTGGTATCCGGGGCTGTCATTGATATCAGCATTAATATATGAGTTGAAGACAAATAATCATGGAATATATAGCTTGAGTTTACATTCTAGCCCATTGATTACTGAATGTGCTCTCTTGCTGTATATTTTGTTCATCCAGAAATTTATCTAGGGGTCCAGAAATAAATCCAGGGGTCCCGAAATAGATCCTGTTTTCAGTACTCGATCTTGGGTCCAGTAATCAATTGTTGATAATTTTATACGTGTATTTGTTGTAACTCTGGAATAGACAGCTTGAGTTTACATTCTAGCCTATTGACTACTGAATGTGCGCCCTTGCTGTTTATTATGATCATCCAGAAATAATTCTAGGGGTCCAGAAATAAATCCAGGGGTCCCGAAATAGATCCTGTTATCAGTACTCAGTCTTGGCAATTTTAGATATGGGTTGGTGATAACTGTGGAAATGACAGCTTGAGTTTACATTCTAGCCTATTGACTACTGAATGTGCACCCTTGCTGTTTATTATGATCACCCAGAAATAAATCCAGGGGTCCCGAAGTAGATCTTGTTTCCAGTACTCAATTTTGGGTCCAGTAATCAATCATTGATAATTTTAGACATGTGTTGGTTGGAAATCTGGATTAGACAGCTTGAGTTTACATTCTAGCCTATTGACTACTGAATGTGCACACTGGTTGTCTATTACGTTCATCCAGAAATAAATCTAGGGGTCCAGAAATTTATCTCAGGGTTCCAGATATTTTTCTAGGGGCTGTGCATTGATATAGACACTGATGGACTATCAGCTTATTCTGGTATACTCCTTGCTGTACTGGTCCCCTTCTTTTAATTTACATAGTAGTGAATGGTTGCTGGGGTCTTTTAATATCGTTGGCTGTACTCACAGGATATTTATGTTCACCGCCTGTGCAGCTGACTCGGTTGATACCAAGTGACGAACCTCCGACTGTCAACGTAATTTATACTTTCCCGCTCGTGCAACGTTAGCGCCACCTATCGGAGTTCTGTGCACTTCCATATCCTGGAAACCTCAGAAGAGCTTACCATCATTACTCGCTAAACTGGAACTAATTGTTCGCAATCTTAGCTGAATAGGGATCTCAATTATCAAAGCTAATTATTTCAATCATTTATAATTAATGATAATCTGCGAAAGTTAGTCAAAATTAATTGGAAACTGCTTCGTGAGTAGAGAGCCTCGCTTTCGCATTTCCTAAACATGGCGATCAGCGAAGAAATCTTCCGCCAAAAATTGTGCACAAATGTGGATTCATTAAAGATGAGCGAACTTTACGTAACGATAACGACTGGTTTAAGAACAAGAACAAGTATTTAATCGAAACTGGTAAGATTGATTGATGGAGATGACGTATTGTCTTATAAAACATACAAAAGTTGTCCATTACCGCAGACAAACAGAATTCACTCACGATCTCGATGTTTAACTTTGACAAACAATAATACCAGAAATTATCAAATTGTCACACTACCCCCCTCTTAGATGTTGACTGTCCTCAGCAACATATAATACATTTAACTTTACCTAATCAATTCGATCCAATATTCAATATTATGTACATGTTAATGTTATCAATAAAGCTTGGAACTAAAGTTCTGTTGAGGATAATAAAGAAATATACAGTTCACAATTTCCAGAGTTAAGATTCATTTCTTTGAAAAGATCTTCTATCCTCTCTCTTCTGTGCGTGCATTCGATCCTGGCCCGGACTACGGCTGCGTGGTCGTCTCCGGGGCATAGGGTGGCGTACCCACGGATACCGGTATTGGTGGTAGGGAGGTCTGCCAAACGGATACCTATTGGCCTCACTTCGGGAACGGGTTGGCTCATATCTTGGCTGTGATATTTCACTCCTAATACGGGTTGGCTCCAGGGGCCTACTTGAGCGTTCTTGACTAGGTCGTGTTGTTCGGGGTTGCTCATCTACAGGCTTGGATGTTCTGTCATCTCCACTGGGTGTATCGATCTGTTGGGTTTCAGGTCTGGCATTGGTGATGCTGGTGGTGGTAGCAGAAGCTGGGTGCACAGTTGTTATCGCCGTAGTCACATCTTCCAGTTTCCTCGATGTTTTAGCAGTTGACAACTGTTCAAGGATAGAATGAAAACCCTCTGCTTGACGATTCATTGCTGTTGTTAGAGTCGCTTGGGAGTCGATGATGCCTTGATACAAAGAATGCAACACACTGGTCTGCTCAGTCAGGCCCTGTCCAATTTTAGTTGATGCCTCGGTTAGGATGGAGGCTGCCCGGTTCATTCTTGATGCTTCAGAGGTCAGGCCAGTTACAGACTTCGCCAAATTGCCAATGATGGTTGTCAGCTCGGATTGCCTGGAGTCTGTTGATTCGGAGATCGCTTTCACCAATTCAGTCGCTATGTTGGTAAGCTCAGCCTGCCTGATATTTGTAGACTCTAAGGTTCCAGCAATCTTTGCAATATTAACATTCGTTACCATCAGCTGATTGGTCATGGGCTGCAGGTCTTGCTCAGATGGCACTGGTTGCTTTCTGGCGGCTGCTACAATTGCTGATGCCACTGTTTCAGCTGAACTCTGCACTGTCTGCTGTATGACATCACTGATATCTGTCGCAGTGAGACGAGAACTGATACCACCAAGTGCTGCAGGTTTGGAGCTCACTCCAGGTCGTCCATTTGCTGGGGTATGTTTAGGCTTCCTCGGTGTTTGGATAGGGGAAAGGGCCTCATCATCCCCGTGAAATAATTGTAGGACCTCTCCCTCACTTGGGTGGAGTTCGATATCCATGGCACACTCTGTTGGTCCGGTAGGGTTGGTGTCAAGCACAACTGTGTTTGGGTCGATTGTGTCGGATGGGTCAGTGATTGAGCCTATAGCACGACGTAGCTCGATGATATCGTTGACCTGGTTCCTGATGTTGGGGTATTCCCTAAATACATCAACAACATCTCTCAGGTTACAACTCAGGTCATCTGATCCATCTGATCTTTTGAGGGGAATCTTGATGGGGATGAGTGGAGGAAATCCAGTATTGTGGATTATCCTGACATCTTCGGGTGTATATTCCTGTACGGATGATTCTGAAAGGGTGACAGACTTGGTTTTCCTAGGTGCTTTTGTGGCTTTCGATGGTGAAACTGATGCTACAGGTCTATTCATGGTTTGGGTCTCAGGTGTTGAAGATACCTCACTGATTGTTTTGGAAGGACGTTGAGGGATGGATGTCTTCTTCCCGCTCTTGGGGGTGACTGACTTGGGATTGCTTTTTGGTGTCTTCTTTACCTTGACGGTTTTGGATGGTTCTTTCTCGGGGCATGAAACAGACTGCTCTACAGGTGGCGCTGACTGGGTAGTTGAAGCTGGCTCATCTGGGATGATAATGGGAGTCCCTGGTTGAGGTGTCGTCGTTCTCTCGATAGCCACCGGGGTTAAACCTTTGCCGTCATAGAAATTGATAGATTCCTCCTTCGATAAGATGGTGGCATCCTGGGGAGTCAATACATATGGTGACTTTGTCCCTTCAACCCTTTCTGAACTGTCGACAGATGGATGTTTTTCGTCCATATGCTTTTTCATCTCCTCCGCCTTGAGAGCTATACGGTTGCAGTAACCACAGGCATATGGGGCGTCAACACGAAGCAGGTGGTTAGTTACTACATGACGTATCATCTGTGATCTGTCGCCGATATAACGACATCTAGAGCAGCGGTGAATGGCACCTCTCTTCCCATAAGCCCTCTTGGCCTTGTCAGACATTCTGCTTCTGCAAAGAGCAAGAAGAAGTGGTGTCACTCAAACATTCCGTTAATATCTGGATTTATACATATTAAACCAGTCACCGGACCCTGTGCCATGATTCTAGTTCTTCTGAATTTGTAGTGTTTGGATGACCCTTTTCCTTGTTTTTGTTAATGCTTTGTCTGCCCATTTTAGAGTATATGTCCCTTCGTATGGTTTGAGTTTGTTGTGATGGATAACCCTTGTTTTGCCTGCTTCATTCATTTGGATAACATAGTCAAGATCATTTATTTTGTGGATTACTACGTGCGGTCCGCTGTATGGGAGTGTTAGTTTTGCACTGATACCCTTCTCTCGTTTCTCATGATAGTACCACACATAATCTCCTGGTTTGTAGGTGTGTGCCAATGTTTTCCCATCGTAAGTTTTCTTTTGTCGCTTAGCTGCAATTTTGAGACGCTGGCGGGTGATATCATGAGCATGTTGTAACTTGTCACGAAGTTCATCGACGTATTCCCCATATGTGGTCAAGTTTTCTTGATCATCGGGACCAACGGAACCAAATGTTACCTCAGCTGGGAGTCGTACTTCTCGACCAAGCATCAGCAAATTTGGAGTCAAGCCTGTGCCATCATGAGGGGTAGCTCTGTATGCTGCAGCCAAACATCCCAAGTAAAGGTCCCAGCTTTCCTGATCATCCTTGATGTAAGACCGGATCATTCGTACTAGTGTGCGATTAAAGCGTTCCACCTTCCCATTACACTGGGGATGTCTAGGCGTCGTTCGAGTTTTCCGAATTTCAAGTAGTTTACAAAGTTCGGTAAATATGTCGCTTGTATAGTTCGATCCCTGATCACTGTGCAAGTCTAAAGGACAGCCAAACCTACTAATGACTTCATTCAGGATGACTTGAGCACACGTCTCTGCTGTTTGATCCGGGATTGGAAATATCTCCACCCAATTAGTAAAATGGTCTGTTACAATTATGATGTACTTGTTCCCTCGTTCCGTTTCTGGAAAAGGCCCTAAAATATCTGTCGAGAGCCTGTCCAGAGGGGCTCCGACTCTCATATCTCCAAGAGGTGCTCTGGGTGACTTCGTCGGGGCTTTGTTGGCTCCGCAAGTATCACAACGACGAACCCAGTTTTCTACATCCTCTCTAAGCTTCCACCAGTAAAATCTCTGTAGTGCCTTCTCACTAGTCTTTTTACGACCTAAGTGACCCGCAAGGATGGACCCGTGCATCTGACTGAGGACAAGGTCTCTCATACTTCTGGGAACCAGGAATTGCCAGTGACTGCCAGTAGCATCCTTGCGGAGAAATTTCCGGAAAAGTACTCCATCCATTACAGTGAGGTTGTCCCACGAATTCCAGTAATGTCTTGAGGCTGGACTCGATGCACATACGTCTGGTCCAGAGGGTCATTGACCATCCTCAAATGACTTGAACACTGGTCCTATATCTGGGTCCTCTAGTTGCTTTTTCCTCACTGTTGACATAGCATAACCCTGCATCCAGGGTGTCTCAGAAACTTTGCGATTTATCGCAGAAGGCAATCCTTTGTTCTGCACATCGAGGTAAGTTTCTGTAACATCGTTATTACCAGCACATGGTTCAATGGTGTTGTCCTCGATCACTCCGACCTCTAGGTTCCGACATGACTGGCATTTGTCACTAGCCATGTGCCCAGTCTCAAGGTCTTTCAAGGCGACCATACCAAGGAACAACAGCACAAACCAACGAGCTGCCGCGAACACCCTATTCCTCAGCCTTCGTAAATAGTTGTCAGTTCTGGGGTTTGCAGACAATTTATTGAGTGAGTTAACCCTCCGTAGCTCATCCTCGGCTTTGGGGCTCTCTACCAAATTACTCTGCATTTCCACGCCTCCTTTCTGACACTTCGTACAAGGACCACATTTCAAAGTCCCATCTTGAAATGTATCGTCATCAACAGGATTGGGATATCTAGACATAGCATCTGCATTCTGATGCCGATTTCCAGGTCTATGTTCGATATCAAAGTCAAAGGCTGAGAGAATTTCGATCCATCTCGCTATCCGATTCTTCGGTTCTTTAAGGCTAAATAACCACTTCAAGGCAGCGTGATCAGTTCTAAGGAGGAACTTCCTTCCCAAAAGGTAATGACGATAGTACTCTGCGAAGAACTTCACTGCTAGGAGCTCTTTGTCCGTTACACAGTAGTTCCGTTCAGCTTTGTTGAGGGTGCGGCTCGCATATGAAATGACACGCTCTCTGTCACCCTGAACTTGTGAGAGTACTGCCCCAATACTTATGTCACAGGCATCAGTATCCAAGATGAAGTAACATCCATCCTTGGGGTAACCCATGATATCTGCTCCTGTAAGTGCCGTCTTCAGGCTGTTGAATGCCTCGCCTCGCAGCTTGCTGTCCATTTGAAAGGAATATCTTTCTTTGTTAATTCGGTAAGTGGATGTACTAACTTTGAGAAGTCTTTCACCCAGCGACGATAGTAGCTTCCTAGACCAAGTATGCCCCTAACTTCTGTGACATTTCTTGGTGTAGGCCAGGCCACACTCTTCTCTATGTTAGTCTCATTTGGGCAGATTCCGTCTCCAGAGATAACATGTCCAAGGAATTCCACTTCCCTTTTCATCAGATGACATTTGGACGGCTTCAACTTTAGCTTAGCTAGCCTGATCTTTGTCAGCATTTCCTTAAGTCTTTGTGTGTGCTGTTCAAATGTGTGTCCAAATATGACGACGTCGTCTAGGTACAAAAGACACGTGATCCATTGCAATCCTGACAGAGCTAGTTCTATGCATCTCTGGAATGTTGCTGGTGAATTACAGAGTCCAAAAGGCATTTTTGTGCACTCGAATAATCCATATTTAGTGACAAACGCTGTTTTAGGGATGTCTTCTGTCTTGACAGGCACCTGATTATAGGCAGAGATCAAATCAAGAGTTGAAAACCAAGTTGTTCCTTCAACTGCGTCAAGACAATCCTGGATTCTTGGTAGTGGGAATGCATCTTTCTTAGTTACTTGGTTGAGACGTCTGTAATCTATGCATGGGCGTATAGTACCACATTTCTTCCTCACCAAGACGATGGGTGAAGCCCAAGGTGAAGTTGAAGGTCGTATCGACCCTTGTTTCTGTAGGGTTTCCAGTGCCTTTTTATCCTCGCCAGCAAATGCCATGGGTAGTCTTCTGGGTGGCTGTTTTATGGGCCTGGCATCTCCAGTATCGATGGAGTGTTCCACTAAATCTGTGCACCCAATATCAAACTCATTCTTGGAAAATACATCTCCATACTCTGTCAGAAGTTCAGCTACAACATCATGTTTGGGAGTCTCCAATCTGTGTATGGTCTCCTTATATAGGTCTATGAGGTGATCCGGAACTCCCATTTTCACTCTACTCTTTGTGTGGGGTACCTTTGATACTCCACGGGTAATATCAGTATGTTGATTGATCAGTTGGATTCGACGGATTGCATGCATGTTACTTCCTTCTGATTCATTTTCGTTATCTAGCAGCGTTGTAATGTCCGAGTCCACAAATTCAGCATAACCGACACACGTGCTTTGTTTGATCACCCTAGACGTGGGGTATGGGTTGAATACCCTGACCTTGATATTTCGGCTATTCCCAATATCAACGAAGCACGGTGCGATGATAAGTGAATGTTTCTCTGTAAACTCGGGTGAACCTTCTATTAAGAGTTCCGTCCCAGCATCTTCTATACTAGTCTTGTTGACAACAGCATCCAATATGACTTCGCACATTCCCGGGATGTTTATATCATCTGTAGCAGTTACCCTTTTCAATTTTGGCATTGGGATCTGTTTAAGGGGTATAACTGTCTTGTTTAAAACTATTTTCCCTTCACTTAGTAGTATGTCAGCTGGTCCATCCGGTCCCTTCTGTAGAATATCTGTTCCCAATAGGATTTCGTCCTCTATGTCTGCGATCACTAGTTCCCGTTTCAGCTTTAGTGTTCCAAGGGAAATATCGAAAACACCCTTGCCTGTATATTGTAGGACTCTCCCATCTGCACAGGATATTACACCTTTAACCGACTTACGTAATCCAGGTCGGAGAAGATCAGGAATCTGAGAAAACACCCGGTTGGAAACAATAGTCCGTGTGGCACCTGTATCCACGGTATATGTTACCTCCGTGCCATTCAGCATGCCTTGAATGTATACTCCATCGTATTTAGGAATTTCTCGTCTGAGAGTATCTTTGAGCTTTCCATTAATAGGATGAGGTATACTTCCTGTAGAGACTCCGGATTGGCCATCTGAATAAGGGACCGTCCCTCGGCCTACTGAGCCGATCCCCTGAAGTTTGTTTGCTGATTCAAATTTTGTCGGTTATCTGCTTGATGTGAATCAATAGTTCTACCATAACTGGTGTATCCTGTCCTTGGGGTGAATTGCTGGTTTGTATTGTTGTTATTTTCCCGTGGCTGCATAGTTTTACTGAAACTGGTATATCCTGATCGAGGAATGAATGTCTGAGCTCTTGGATTCAGCTGTGCTCTGGGTACGTAGTTCTCACAATCTTTGGCAAAGTGATTTCCATTACAAATGAAACAACCCGTGAATTGTGGTCTGAGTGGTTCCGATCTTTTCCCATGAATCATATAAGGACTGGTCTGTCGAGGAAAATTTC
This sequence comes from Hanleya hanleyi, assembly GCA_036873755.1. Taxonomy (NCBI): domain Eukaryota; kingdom Metazoa; phylum Mollusca; class Polyplacophora; order Lepidopleurida; family Hanleyidae; genus Hanleya; species Hanleya hanleyi. The sequence goes on along the minus strand of JAVTVY010041994.1, from coordinate 165,662 downwards.
TCTGGGTGAAATTGTCATCTGGGCGCTGTTCAATTTTCTCTACTCGTTCCGTCAGAGAACCCATCATTTCCTTTAGCTCAGCCCGTAATCCTTTAACCTGGCTGGCCATTTCCTCGGTATTTGAATACTTACCAGCATTGTTAAATTTCCTATTTCCGCCTTTCTGGGTATTTGATTTCCCACTATCACCAGCTGTGGTCTGTTTGATATGTGTATCAGACTGTACACAAACATCGTCAGTTATAACTTGATCGTCCGTTCCATATTTCGCCGAGCGTGTGGGTCTCTTTATATTACCCCCACTTCTTCGCTGGGTTTCCAAGAAGTTAACTACTTCATATACGGCTTCATCGATGTCTTTAGGTTCTTTCACGTATTCCACATGAAATCGGGCATTCTCATCGTGAAGTCCATCAAGAAATCTCCGAAGTAGATCTTCAAGCCTGGTTGTATGATCCCGATTGGCGTATGCCTTGTCGTATAACCGCTTTAATTCTGCCGCATAATCCTCCACTTTCTCCCCGTTCTTCTGATTTCTGTTACTGAAGACTGCTCCAAAAGTTTTAGGGGTTTCCACTCTTCGATATCGGTGCCCTAATTCACTTACTAGTGAATCATACTTACCCCGTATTTCTCTGGAAAGTTGGCCATAAACGAACTCACCGGCCTTTCCCTGTAATCTTGGTAAAAGTTCCGCTCATTTCTCATCTTGAGACCAACCCCTAATTCTGGCCACGTCCCTGAATCTTTTGTGCCATACTTCCCATTTTTCCTCTCCTGTAAAAGAAGGAAGTTTTGCGCTTGATTGTCGGGGTAACCCAAGCCATCTGGTACGTTCCTTACTACTATGTGTAGTTTTACTGTCATCCGAGTCATTATCACTGCTGGAGCTAGTGTTATTGACAGGTGAACTAATCCTCTTCCTGCTTTCTGATCGACGAATTTCCTTTGTACTTCTGTTGTGTCTTCTTATTTTATTTCTAGTAGCTGATCTGTTGTGAGTATCCGACAGCTCACCCTGACTACAAACAGGGGGTAGTGAATCTTGGGGTAATTTGTTAATGCCGGAAATAGCCTCTGTGACTGCCCCTTTTATCATCGATGCAACATCTTCCATTGTTCCTTTCAGTATATCTCCGACAATGTCCGATACCTCTTTCCTTAAATTATCCCTAGACTTGTCAGCCTCCAGTGTATCTCCACTAGAATAACAGGCGCTTTTCTCTGCCATCCCGTTTAAATTTGCTATATCATGTACACCCTCCTCTCTGGAGGCTGGGGGTGCATGTATTCTAGTATTTTCAGCTTCACTTGCTGTTTCCTCTTCGGTTGAAAAAGTGTCAGATTTAGTCCCCCTTCTACTCCGTCTGGGACCAGGTGTTTTAAAATGTTCTCCGGTTTCCATCCTTGTAATCCGTATTTCAGGTAAAATGCAGGTATGATAATTTTCCCGGGCTGGGTAAGTATCGCTGGATTCAGGGTATATTCTGAATCCCACTTCTCGGGCACCAAAAATGTTACGGTCAACCGGGAATTCCTAAGACAACTTCGTTGCAGAAATACCCAGCTGATCGGTCAGGATGGCTGATTATTATTTCATAAAAATCGCCAATAGTCAGTTCTGACACCACCGGGTTTTAACCGGAATTCCACCTTGTACTGAATACTCTAATGTTGAATAACTGGATAAATGCAGTAATAAATTGAATAACTTTTATTCGTATAATAAACTCTGTACTGGTTACATCAATAAATTCACTGCGATATCATTAAATTCATCGTACATGAATATCCAATAAACGTAAGCTCTCCTGATGTTCCGTATTCTGTTGTTATTCCGTTCAGATTCTGTGCTACTCCGTTTTCATGTCCTGAGTATATTTCTGGATCCTGTGTAATTTGTACATCATATCTCCGATCTCTGATGGAAGATCGTTATAGTTAGGTTGGTATTCCATAAAATTTCACCCCGTCCTTTATATCTGGTTACTTCCCGACTTTTAAGTTATCTGTGTGATCTGTAATTCGCGTCCGTAATTCACGTCCGTACCCCGTCCTTTATATCTGGTTCCTTCCCGACTTTTAAGTTATCTGTGTGATCTGTAATTCACGTCCGTAATTCACGTCCGTACCCCGTCCTTTATGTTTCCTTGTGAAGCTGTGCGTGACTGTACGTGTTGATTCCCTGGTTCTTTGCATTGAAGTTGAAACTGTGTTATAGTTCCTTTGTTATGTATTATTACAACCACCCCTGAAATGTATTCTGTTTATATTCGTGTATGATTTATCCCTAGAATCATATGGCACTGGTATCCGGGGCTGTCATTGATATCAGCATTAATATATGAGTTGAAGACAAATAATCATGGAATATATAGCTTGAGTTTACATTCTAGCCCATTGATTACTGAATGTGCTCTCTTGCTGTATATTTTGTTCATCCAGAAATTTATCTAGGGGTCCAGAAATAAATCCAGGGGTCCCGAAATAGATCCTGTTTTCAGTACTCGATGTTGGGTCCAGTAATCAATTGTTGATAATTTTATACGTGCATTTGTTGTAACTCTGGAATAGACAGCTTGAGTTTACATTCTAGCCTATTGACTACTGAATGTGCGCCCTTGCTGTTTATTATGATCATCCAGAAATAATTCTAGGGGTCCAGAAATAAATCCAGGGGTCCCGAAATAGATCCTGTTATCAGTACTCAGTCTTGGCAATTTTAGATATGGGTTGGTGATAACTGTGGAAATGACAGCTTGAGTTTACATTCTAGCCTATTGACTACTGAATGTGCACCCTTGCTGTTTATTATGATCACCCAGAAATAATTCTAGGGGTCCAGAAATAAATCCAGGGGTCCCGAAATAGATCCTGTTATCAGTACTGAGTCTTGGCAATTTTAGATATGGGTTGGTGATAACTGTGGAAATGACAGCTTGAGTTTACATTCTAGCCTATTGACTACTGAATGTGCACCCTTGCTGTTTATTATGATCACCCAGAAATAAATCCAGGGGTCCCGAAGTAGATCTTGTTTCCAGTACTCAATTTTGGGTCCAGTAATCAATCATTGATAATTTTAGACATGTGTTGGTTGGAAATCTGGATTAGACAGCTTGAGTTTACATTCTAGCCTATTGACTACTGAATGTGCACACTGGTTGTCTATTACGTTCATCCAGAAATAAATCTAGGGGTCCAGAAATTTATCTCAGGGTTCCAGATATTTTTCTAGGGGCTGTGCATTGATATAGACACTGATGGACTATCAGCTTATTCTGGTATACTCCTTGCTGTACTGGTCCCCTTCTTTTAATTTACATAGTAGTGAATGCTTGCTGGGGTCTTTTAATATCGTTGGCTGTACTCACAGGATATTTGTGTTCACCGCCTGTGCAGCTGACTCGGTTGATACCAAGTGACGAACCTCCGACTGTCAACGTAATTTATACTTTCCCGCTCGTGCAACGTTAGCGCCACCTATCGGAGTTCTGTGCACTTCCATATCCTGGAAACCTCAGAAGAGCTTACCATCATTACTCATTAAACTGGAACTAATTGTTCGCAATCTTAGCTGAATAGGGATCTCAATTATCAAAGCTAATTATTTCAATCATTTATAATTAATGATAATCTGCGAAAGTTAGTCAAAATTAATTGAAAACTGCTTCGTGAGTAGAGAGCCTCGCTTTTGCATTTCCTAAACATGGCGGTCAGCGAAGAAATCTTCCGCCAAAAATTGTGCACAAATGTGGATTCATTAAAGATGAGCGAACTTTACGTAACGATAACGACTGGTTTAAGAACAAGAACAAGTATTTAATCGAAACTGGTAAGATTGATTGATGGAGATGACGTATTGTCTTATAAAACATACAAAAGTTGTCCATTACCGCAGACAAACAGAATTCACTCACGATCTCGATGTTTAACTTTGACAAACAATAATACCAGAAATTATCAAATTGTCACAATATTAGTCCAATAATTGTGCGTATCATCCGTGAAACCCAACCTTCAAAACAATCCACCTCTAGGTTAGATGGAACAGGCCTACAATATTATAATACTGTAACTGGAACAATTGATGATGTATAATAAAGTGATATATGTATTATCTGTTCGACATCCGTTGTTCCACTATTTTTCGTCTCCCAGATGCATTTCGTGTAGTAAATCCAACTAAGCATTGAAATGCAAAACCCTTATCGCGTTTTGTTAAAGAAAAGTCGAGAAATGATCTTCCAGATATCTGTGGTTTCTTGAATACATTATTTGCTTTGGTTTGGCGGAAAAGTATTCGAAACCAGCAACTCTCACCGGCCTCTGAAAATTCACATCTTACGTTGTTCATGTCATAATGCCTTTGTAGGTTAGGCACTTGAAGTTTTGTGTAAGTGTGTTTAATTTTTTGTGAACTGTGGATGCTTTTAACAATATTTTGATAAGAAATAATTTAACTTTTGTTGTCAACTTTGTTCGTTTTTGGTGCAACAGATCTCAAATTTGGAAATTCAAACCTCTAAATAACCTCTTGAATAATAAATATAAGACCTCCATGGTACCCGGCTAGACGGTATATATTTGCAATATTTAATTCCGAAGAAGATTGATTGAATCTGGAACTTTTTATACCATCAAATGTCCTGTTATATGGATGATATTTTTTTATGTAAAAGAAAAATTGAAAGATAACTGCTAACTAAACATAAAGGCCTCATATTTCTTATTGAGAATGTATTTGGAGATTGACAAAATCAACAAAAAATTTAAAATAAGTTTTCTTCAAAATATTAACGAGCAGCCATAAATATCACCACAAGGTTCTAGAAATTACACACATAAAATTTCAGATCTCTATTGAGCGTAAGCTGGAAGATACTTTTATCAAAACTGACCTATTTGCATGTGGTTTGTACTGGCTTGGCCTTAAGAGGTCTACGGTGTCAAACAGCGAGTGGAGAAATTGTACAGGTCGATAAGTGGTATCAAGCCAACCAGATAGACAGTCGTACGGCCATGAAATGTGTTTACTTGAACCGATAATATGATATGGTTACATGTGTTTGAACATTTAAGATAGGGCTGCTTTAATCACAAAACGCAAACTACAGCTGAGTAGTTTTCTATCTGTTGTTTGATGCTTTCCTCCAAACTAATGGTTTGTTGCTATTCCTGAGTCGGTACATATAGAAATCCCCGGCGTCTCTTGTCCATGTGATGCATTTCGAAAGTATGGCTTTCAAGAATTGGAGATTTTGAATTTCTTTTCCAGATACATATAGTAGTTTGCTAGTGTAGAATGTACTTTGTTTCTGTATTGGCTATATCCGTATGAGAGACGATTCTCTCTTATCTAGTCCAAAAGATTCTATGAACAGGTGGTAAGACGTATCCGAAACCGGGGAAATGAGATGAAAAATACCTTATCAACAGTCTAAGCATGAATCTGATGGTATTAGCAGGACAAGATGGTCAATGGTAAATTAGATCAGCATTTCAACATCAATGGATATTTCACACAAAGGAATGGAAACTTATGGGGGAAATCGTTTGGAAACTGACAACCATAAATGTATAATGGGTGCACAGATCATACACACGTTGTTTGTTATGAGTTGAGCTTTATTGAAATGCACGGTATATTATACAGATCCGTTTTACAGTTGAACCACAAAACATAGAAAATAAAACTTAAGAAATAAAACTTAAAATTAACAAGAGCCCAAGGGGCTTCAATATACGCCCGTATATCTGGAATTACACTGGTCTGAATTTCTAGATTGTTAATGGCCTTGATCCGAATTGGTAGCTAGCAATCCAGAGAAAGGTCTACGATTTTATGCTTCTGAGAATGTTACATACATCACATCTTATATTGAATGATAAACTAAAATGGGCTGAACTCTTGGTAACTAGGTGATCTTGAAACAAGAGTCGAGAGCTCACATATCCCATACTGAAATCGACAATAGTCAAACACAAGAAAATAGTAGTTTTCTTTCAAATGGATTCCTTTCAGGCGAGAAAATTTTCCATGAAGGTAGAAGGATGTGAAGAAAGTGATGAAGTAAACCTTTGTTCTTGAGTTAATAAACAGGTATAAAGTTCATAAAGGACCCCTCTCCCATTAAATTAGTAAATGTACGGTTTTTATTTCACAACAATTTAAGTAAATATAGCCATTTCTTACATGTATCAAACATGAGACAACTCCACAGGACAAATGCCATATACATGTAGGGGAGACAAGTCTGAATATTCCAACCTAACACATATAGGCAGCTAAACTTGACTTTTGACAAATTGATATCTCTTTGCAATGCGAGTAAGCTATACCCAAAGTTTGGTATCAATCCATACCTTGAAACTAGAGATATCGCATGGACAACTAATGTTAATGGGTGAATGGACAGAATGCAACATCGCATTACATGATCTCGTCTTCGACAGGTATATGAAAATGTGACTTTTAATGATTTCTTCAGTTTGAGGTCACAGTGACCTTCATCTTTGACCCACATTTTGGTATGTAACACATCATGTCCCTCTAATGTAACTACTGGCACAAAAAGGTTATTTTTAATGATTTCAAATTTTTGGGTCACAGTGACCTTGACCTTTAATCTTGACCTACATTTTGGTACACGACACATTGTCTTCCCTCAATATCTCAATCATCTTCACAAGTCCAGGTAAATCCTAAATCCTTGGAGAGGGTTTACCTTGACATTTTTGGTCATTCGAATGAGTTCTTGAGTCGACGCCTCCATTATAATCTCGTACATTTCATCCACTGCGCTTGTTTTGAATAAGCATGTCGGTATATCCCAAGCTTGCGGTTTTTGCTTTGACTTCCGATGTTGATTTCAACTTGACATCAAAGCAGTCGAGTCCGCAATGAAATTCAATCTTGTCATATCTCATACCTAGCAGCGGATTGGCCTAATTCACTGATTGGGTTGATTTAGAGGAAACCTCTTGATCTAAATATATCCAGAACTCATATGGGTAACTAACCAAGCCAGTGTATCGATCCTAACAGATCGATCGATACACTGTATCAATGGACACAAAAAATCATGATTTTTGGCAATTTCATGATTTTGGGGGTCACAGTGACCTTGACCTTCGGCCTTGACCTACATTTTGGTATGTGACACATCGTGTCTCCCTCATGTATCTAGTGACACAAAAAACCCAGTTATTTTTAATAATTTCCTGATTTTGGGGTCAGTGACCTTTGACCTTCGACCTTGACCTATATTTTGGTATGCGACACTTCGTTTCCCCCTATTGAATCCACTCACAAAAAATTAGAAATTTTTAATGATTTCCTGATTTTTCCGTGACACTGACCGTTGACCTCTGAACTTGACCTACTTTTTGTATGAAACACATCGTTCCCCCGTGTAGATAGAAAACTGTCAATGATCAATGATTTCCTGATTTTAGGCAACAGTGACCTTTGACCTCTGACCTTGCCCTCAATCTTGGTACGCGACACATCGTCTCCACCTAGCGTATCCACTCACAAAAAATTGCAACTGTGGATAGAAATCGTTCACAGATACAGACCGGACACGAACACTTCAGTGATTTCCTGTTTTTTAGGCCAGTGACCTTTGACCTCTGACATTGACCTTCATTTTGGTATGCGACACATCGTCTCGCCGTAGGGTATCCACTCACCAAAAATTAGAACTGTAGATAGAAAACTGTCCCAGATATAGAATGGACACGAGGGACGGACAGACGGACGGACGGATGGACGGACGGACACCGCCATCCCATAATACGTCCGCCTTTTGGCGGACGTATAAAAAGTAAATCAAAAATAAGGTTTTCAAAACCGCTAACGTTACTCAATAGAATGTCCGTCCACAATTAAAGTAACGTTAGCAACAACATTGTTCAAGCTATACTCTATTCTATAACAGTTAGTCAACATTTCATTGTAAGTCTGTATTTTCTACACAGCACTTCCACTAACAATGTAATTGATGAGTCATGTGAAGTGCAATTGAATGGGAAAATTCAATTTGTTTTGTGTCCGTCCACTTATGTTAGCAACAGAGTAATGTTAGCAATACAACTAAGTAGGATTTATGTAAAAAATTTTGCAAATACAGGTCTTTCTTTTGTTTGCTTGGCAGAACTGACAAAGTGAGCAGAGTTGGTTGATAATAGCAGTCTGCAGTATTTATTTTTGCAGCTAAATCATCAGTTTATAAGGTGTCTGTTTGAATGCAACATTAGCACTCCCATGTTTATTGCTAACGTGACACATGTCTGTCCACGTGTCACGTTAGCAATGACGGACACATGGTAAAAATATTGCATTGGCATTATCAATTTGCCTGATAGTTCATGTACTTGTAGATAACAGAGCTTAGAAACCATATATCTGATCTTCATCATGGTAAATTCTGGCATTTTGTGAAAATTCCCCCGAAATAGGCATGTCCGTCTGTCCACAAAGTCCATCCAAATGTAATGTTAGCAACAGTAATATTCGATTTTTGTTAACCTGTAGGTTGGTTAACAGGCATTCCACATGCTCAAAAGAAATTTCCTCTTGATTTCTTTCTGAAATCATCTAGTTTGCGGCAAGCATCTTTTCCATAGCAAAAAAAGAAATGTTTCTGACGATGTAATATTAATGTTGCTAACGTTACTGTTTGTCCATCCATAGCATCACGTTAGCAACCACGTTAAATCAAACTTTTACTCAGAAAAACTATGCGCCATCTGCACGAAATGTTTTGAATAATTTCAGAAAGTATTGTGGAAGCTAAGAATTAATTTTCAGTTGTGTGTGGTCAAAACGTCACTTACACAGAAAACCTTCAGCAAACCTTGTGTCCGTCCTATACCCGTTCTTTGCATTTGCTGGGTACTTTTTGCATTGAAAACTAGCTTTCCCACTATTCCGGATGATCATGGACTGCTGGAATGTTCATTCAAATACACTACATTGCATTAAGAGAAACATTTAGCTCCTGCTTAGAGTCAGAGCAGCAGCACACAGCTCTTCTGCAGAGAAACTATCAGATAGAAGCGGGGCAACAAAATCTATTCTAGATTTTCTCGCAACCGACCAGTTTCATTGTCAAGCAGGCCTCAATTTAAGGAGTGCTGATGATAACCTCTCAACAGGTTACCATGAAATCTACACTGGTAACCTATGGCAACCTATTGCATAATTATTAACCTAATGTCATATTATTAGTCAAAATTATGGGGACCTGAAAATAGGTTACCACTATTTTTCATATGGCAACCTGAAAACAGGTTACCACCTTAAATTGAGGCCTGTCAAGGTAACACATGCAAAACATAAAATAGTCAGTGTTTCTTTTTCAGTGTTGAGGGCAACGTTTTGGCCCCCATTATACTGAAATCTGTCACCTAGATACAATTTACATTAATCTTCCAGAACAAGCTGGTCTCAGCCCTATTCTAGAAACATCCGCAATGTCTAATAATAGACTACAATATCATGACAACAGCATCAATGATCTTACGGGAGATAAGTTCGGGGTTAACCCGATTGTGGTTTAAACAATATATATTTTTATTTCAATGAAGAAATAGGGATGGGCGAACAGGCCAGGCCTATGCAAACGCCTCTCCCAAGAGAATATATATACATCAGTTAATTGACGGGAGGCTCAAAAAGTACAATAATTCAAAATTACCACATGTATCATAATGGATTAAGACGTACATGGTCAATTCCACGTCACTCACGTTACACTTTTAGTCTTTTTCAGATATATAATTGCTTGTCAATGTTCAAGTCATCAACTATAAGTGGACATACTGTGCATGCAGGCAGCCCTGGCCACAGTGTACACAAACAAATAAATATTGTTCAAATTTGTATGAAGGCCTGTATCCAAGTGAAGTTTTAGCACTCGTCACTCACGTTACATGAAAAAGGACATGAAAATTTTGGTACCAATTTTATTCTTGAAATTAGCTCTGGCTTTAATTTTCAATAAACAAACAACCATTTCCATAAATGGGCAGCCACCACATCTAAGCAGCAGTAACATTATTAAGTCAACATTATAAGTGTATTAGCTGTCATCAGCACCAAATGACAAGAAACCTGCGTCACTCACGTTACGTCACTCACGTTACCTTACAATTCAATGGACCTCAATAAGAAGACTTATTGCTTTTTGTTTAAAAATAACATTTCAAACAACAAAACAAAGTGATTGTTTTCAGTTTACAGTATGACTGGGGGATTTGAAGCCCCATTGATCACAGGAAATTCATGTCCAGTGATTTATTTCCAGTCAATTATGTCATGTAGTGATACATTCTGTCTTACAACATTACCAAAACCTCTGGTAAATCGTGCATATGTTTGGATTATGGCATATAAGCTTATACAATTATCAAGCTAAAGGAGAAATGATACTCATGTAATGATCAAAGATTCTTTAATACCGGTACATGTAAATAGCGATTTTATGTAGACATTCCTTCCGCATCATTCAATAAAAGTTTGCTTCATTATACATGTATTCAGTACTTCCTCAAAATGTTGGCAACATTTGAACAGTATAATCGGTTTGTCAAACTGAACTAGATCCTTTTCGAGTTGTTGCACATATTTGAACACACAAGTGGGAATGCATTTAACATCTGTTGCTTAAAGAAATCTTTTTGAATTCAAGATTATTACAATCAAGTAATGTAGCTCTGTCTATTCAATGCCATTCTGAAAATGTGAAATATCCACAGGGGCTGGGTTGCTCAACTTCCTAATCATTTGTTCCCTGGTGTAGTAAACAGTGTGTCTCAGATTTGACCACCTACTGCTTACTATAACTGATACTCCCTAGGTGTTCACCTAACATGCCTAAGGAAACAGTAACCCTAACATGGTTTTGCGTTTAGCAGTTCAGAACTAACCCTATGTCTGATTCCTCAGGTTTGACAGTATTTGCTGCCTTAACATTTCTTGGAAAAGTTCAGAAAAGTTTGCTCTGCTTACTTCAACTGATACTTCCTGTATTCAACTAACGGAACTCTATTACAGCTTTGTGTATAGCGCTTCGAAAGTAACCCCAAGTTCGATTCCCCATATTTGCAGCCCTTATATTATTTCTAAGGAAATGCTGAAAGTATGCCTACACTGCCTACTGCTAAATTTGACTTTTGATGATACTCTCTTTTAGCGATAGTGATGTTTAACTTCAGTCTTGTGACCACCGTATTTCGGAAATACAACTCCTGGCTATCATGGCTATTTCACATGGCTGTCTCAGCCGAAACAGCGATTCCAGTATCAGACGTAGTTTTTCTCTTGGTATCTATTCATGTACTAACTTCAGGTGCCTCTCTTAATAATTTCATTCCTTATTTTGTGTGATATTTCTAGTTCATTAGGTCATCAAAGAACTATTTGACTGGATATATATACATTGTTATGTTTCTGTATTAAAAGATATTATTTCAACCCCTCTTGGACATGTCATTTCAACATCCAAAAATCTCTTCCGGACATGGATTCTATTAACCTCAAGTATTCACTCATAGGCAGTCTTAAATCAAGTTCCATCAAGTTGTTTGTAGCTACCAAGAAGTTAGTGCTTCGAGCTGCAAAGCCTCCAAGAGAGAACGAAATGTTGTACACTCCTATTATTGCACCAATTGCAATTGATGACATCAGTGACTTCAGCCATCTCCTGTCACTCACGTTACATATTGTCACTCACGTTACATCGTCACTCACGTTACCAACTTCAGTGAGCGGACTAGCACTAAGTGTCAAGTGTATGATCATAATTCTTTGTATATATGTTCTAAATACCTGACAGATGCTGTCATGAAAGCAGCTAAATTGAATTAAAAACTGTTGAAGAGATAGTCAAAAGAAATGCATATTTTGTCACTCATGTTACATCAGCACAACTTGGGTTAACATTTGGCTTCAGTGACATTATTTACTTAAGACTCATGAAAGCCAATGACTTTTGACAAGTCACAATGGTCCATTGGTTAGAAATATGAACAGTTTTCTCAATTACAATTACTACAACACAGGAAAACAATTAGGGCAATTTAGAGTTTAATTTCCGGAGAAATAATGAAAATTCCTTATTAGGTTTGAAAAATGCTTCAGATTAGTCTGTGCTGGAGTTATTCATGTGAAAATTTAAATATATGACAAGTAAAACACCAACAATAATGATTGATCACCAAATAGCATATTTAAGAAACTTTTATTTTTTGCTATTTGTCCCAAGTAGCATGGAATTGACCACATATAATAATACTATCACAATGTATTGCAACAACGTATATATCTGTGTTGATTGATGCCATTGGATGTCGCATAAATACAATTTGTAACATGGTGTGATAAAGTTAAATTGAAAATAAGAGATGGCAAGATATTTCAGTTAGGACTTGTATGTTGACTACTCACTCGGGGAATCTCTCAGATTGCAAAATAAATGTTTGGACACTGATAAAAATGTTTGTGTTTTCTTCGTCGCTTAGGTTTTGGTTTCCAAATAATAGAGTTTTTACGTCGTAATTGAGCAGGTTAGATGAATTATTTCTAGTTATACCATAACGGGGACAGAAAAGGAAGAAATGTTCTGGATTTTCATTACCATGGCCACAGGCACATGATGGATCTTCTGAGAGATGTCGGGAGTACATATGCGCATTTAGCGAGCTACATCCAAGTCTTAACCGCGAGTGCACAATCTGCGCTTTGCGTTCACCAATATAGAAAAACGAAGGCACCATTTTATCGTCTTTGGATAGTTTATGACAAAAAGAAGGGAATGATGTTGATTCACGAATACTTAATTCCAACGAGTTCCACATGCGGATAGCCGATGGTAAAAATGAGTTCATGTAAAGGGCGGTTCTGGCATGTGGGATTATAATATCTGTGCTGTTCCGCAGTTGGTACCTAGTTAAATTTGAAACTGAAGGGGGTACAAGGGAAGAGAGATAAGTCGGGGTGCTTTCGTTAACCATTTTGTAAAATAAGCGCAGTTTGTGTCTTTTTCTGCGTACGAACAAGGGTAGAAATCCAGTTTCTTCATACAGGAGAGCATGACTTGTTCCGCGAGTACACCCGGTTATAGAGCGCAGTGCATCCAGTTGCAGGTCTTCAAGAATTTCAGACTGGTACTGTGTGCAGTTACTCCAGATAACGTTAGCGTAGTCAAAAATGGGAAGAATGAAAGAGGAGTAGAGTTTTTCCAGAGAACGCCGAGAGAGTCTGTACTTGAGAGTGCGTAGACAATTAATCATTGGACATACTTTGTCGACCAGTGTCTGAATATGACAAGACCAATGTGCAGATGACTGAAATGTTAAGCCAAGATGTTTATGTTGGTTGGTTTCGGCGATAGGTATGTTTCCCAGGTTTAGTGGAGGACCCCGATCGGGAGAGCTTTTCATTGAAAACAACAGTGCTTTGGTTTAGCCACACTAAAGGATACTAGCCAGGTTTCAGCCCAAATGGATATTTTTTGCAGAGACGAGTTTAGAATATTGGCAGCAGTAATGGGGTTTTCAACTGTTATGTACAATGACGTGCCATCCGCGAAGAGCCTTTATTATGATGTTGCATTTGATATCAGTGACAATATCATTGATATAGATGAGGAAAAGCAGAGGACCAAGAATGGATCCTTGAGGAACCCCAGCCTTAATGCATCTTGGTTTAGAAGAATGACCGTCGATAACGACAGTTTGATATCTATCAGACAGATAGTCACGGAACCAACCAAGAAGGTCACCTCTGATCCCTATAGCTTCAAGCTTTCTAATTAACCCTTTGTGCCACACCCTATCGAAAGCTTTGGTAATGTCACAAAATACAGCGCGGACTTCTTTACCTTCGTCTAGGGCTTTACATATGAAATTATAAATATCTGTCAACTGGTACACCGCACTATCACCGGGCAGGAAGCCAGATTGAAGATTTGAAAGGAGATTATTATCTAGTAGGAAATTGAAGAGATTTTTCAAAACATATTTCTCAAAAGCTTTACTTTATGTTGCTAGTTAGGGAGATAGGTCTATAGTTAGTTACATCATTTTTATTTCCCTTTTTATGTATGGGTACAACATTTGCCCGTTTCCAAACCAGAGGCATACATTTTTCGTTAACGCATTTGTTAAAAATAGCCCATGGGCTTCAATACCCCTCGGCTATCAGTTATTGTCTACACCCAGCAATCATGCATTGTATAACATCATCAGTGTATTTTTAGCCCACCATCACCAGATGGTGGGCTGTTCAAATCGCTTTTCGTCCGTGGTCCGTCGTCCGTCCGTCGTCCGTCCGTAAACAATTCTTGTTATCGCGATTTCTCAGGAACTACTTCATGGATCTTTCTCAAATTTGGTACACAGGTTCCCCTTGGGGTCTAGTTGTGCAAGATACCTTTTCTGGTCCGATTCGAAAATCCAATATGGCCACAAGGCAGCCATCTTGGATTTCCCCATGAAACCTTGTTATCGCGATTTCTCAGGAACTACTGCATGGATCTTTCTCAAATTTGGTACACAGGTTCCCCTTGGGGTCTAGTTGTGCAAGATACCTTTTCTGGTCCGATTCGAAAATCCAATATGGCCACAAGGTGGCCATCTTGGATTTCCCCATGAAACCTTGTTATCGCGATTTCTCAGGAACAACTACATGGATCTTTCTCAAATTTGGTACACAGGTTCCCCTTGGGGTCTAGTTGTGCAAGATACCTTTTCTGGTCTGATTCGAAAATCCAATATGGCCACAAGGCGGCTATCTTGGATTTCCCCATCAAACCTTGTTATCGCAATTTCTCAGGAACTACTACACGGATCTTTCTCAAATTTGGTACACAGGTTCCCCTTGGGGTCTAGTTGTGCAAGATACCTTTTCTGGTCCGATTCGAAAATCCAATATGGCCACAAGGCGGCCATCTTGGATTTTCCCATGAAACCGTGTTATCGCGGTTTCTCAGGAACTACTGCACGGATCTTTCTCAAATTTGGTACACAGGTTCCCCTTGGGGTCTAATTGTGCAAGGTACCTTTTCTGGTCCGATTCGAAAATCCAATATGGCCACAAGGTGGCTTTCTTGGATTTCCCCATGAAAGTTTGTTAGCGCAATTTCTGAAGAACTACTTCATGGATCTTTCTCAAATTTTGTACACAGGTTTCCCTTGGGTTCTAGTTGTGCAAGATATCTTTTCTGGTCCGATTGGAAAATCCAATATGGCCACCAGGCAGCCATCTTGGATTTCCCCATGAAACTTTGTTATCGCGATTTCTCAGTCACTACTGCGTGGATCTTTCTCAAACTTTGTACACAGTTTCCCCTTGGTGTCCAGTTGTGCATGATACCTTTTCTGGTCCGTTCCTAAAATCCAATATGGCCACCAGGTGACCATCTTGGATTTCCCCATGAAAATTTGTTATTGTGATTTCTCAAGAAGTACTGCATGGATCTTTCTCAAATTTGGTACACAGGTTCCTCTTGGAGTCTAGTTGTGCGAGATACCTTTTCTGATCCGATTCGAAAATCCAATATGGCCACCAGGCAGCCATCTGGGGTGTAAACGATCGTGTGAATATAAGAAAAATATCTCTAGTACGGAGAAAAAAATAAAAAATAATCCAAATACGAAGAACGAAGAAAAAACAATTCGTGAAGAATTCAAGTGTGTCTTTCTTAGCTACCACGCTGTTTAATAGCCGTCCTCATTCATGTCCTTCATGTTGTTGCACTCATGATCACGTCATTCTCCACAACAGGGTTGTTTCGACGCACACAGATGAGCCGAATCCGCTAGAGTTGCGTGCAAGCAATTTATATGAGAGTGACGGTGTGAACGGGAATGTAAATAATGAATCTCACAAAACGAACGCAAAATTATAACTTGGTGGAACAAAGAACAGAGAATTAAAAATAGGAAAATACGATGAATGTGGAATACGTCCAGAACGTGTCTACGCAAAATTAGTTTCCTCAGAACTGAGAACAGATGATGAAAATTACCCCAAAATGGAGTACGAAAATACCCCTTGTCCCCCCCCCCCCCACCCCCAGTACAGACTGTCACTGGTTCGGAAATACTAATATGTTTTTATTTATTTCTTCTTATCCGAAAATATATCATTAGCAATATAAACTCAGCAAGAGTTACCATAGTGAACACAATGTGATTGGCAGATTGTAAACTTATTACTGTGTGTCCCAGGTAATATCCGAGACGTTTTCGGCGATATTTCGGAGACAGTTGTTTGGAGGATATTGAAACTTCACACAGGAGATAAACTAAAAAGTACCAATTTTATTCCAAAGTATCAAGAAAATCCTTCCTGTAGTTCTCAAAAAATCGCGAAAACAAGAATTAGATGGGAAATTTGTAGGTTAATTTTTATGTCATGACGTCAACGGTCAAGCCTCCATGTAATAATGAACAGTGACAGATCAACGTCATCGTAGCCCCAAAATAACAGGGTACATATTGCTGATTTTCGTCAATTCTCAACGGATTTTAATGAAATATGGAGGAAAAATTAGTAGTTTTTAGTTGATGTACTGTGTGAAGTTTCAATGCTATACGATAAATTGTCTCTGAAATATCGCCGAAAACATCTCCGAATATATCATCTGGGACGTCGACAGGCAAAATGGTACATCTTCAGAAAATTTATGATCTATTCCAAAGTTCACAAGATCATTATTGTTTAGCATCATCAAACTTCCATAATGTTAGCAACAAAAGTACATATCATAGGGCGTGTGAACAGTACGTAGTGAATGAAGAACAGAAATGCTGCAAATGCCCTGACCTGATCATGTACATGTCACGATGAGAACCTTGGGGTAGGTCATAAATTTTCCGAAGATGTACCGTCTTGCCGTCGACAGAGCTGAGAACGTGCTCAAAACCAAAACGAGGCTTCTCCCAACGACAGCTTTGATTGGCTGACTTAGAGTATTATTATTATGGGATACAAGTTTTATGCCATATTGGCAGCCATTTTGACAAGTGAGTAACGTGATTTGTTCTCCTGTATTGCTTTGTTCATACTTGACATAAAATAAATAGTCCCAAGCGTTTTAGCGCACAGCACTGAACTACATAACGAATAATTTGACTGTTAACATTGATGAAACACGGAAGTACGGTACCGTAGTTTGGAATATTGAATTTGTTTTTGAGGGATGGACTCAATCTAGCCCCAGAACTCACTTTAGCTGCGAAAACTGACCTCTGGCCTAGTGGATTTCTGGGAGCAGAAACGGAAACGTCGCACTTGTTTGTTTACTTTCTTATTTATTCTACTTTTAATATGTTTTGTACTCTGTCCCAAATGGGATGTTCAGTGCAATAAAGAATCTTATCTTATCATGCACACAATTAATTTTCGGCGGAACCAATCTCGCATTCGTCTATTTCCGTATTGGCGGAAATTAGCCCAGTTGCTGAGTTCTGGTGATAGATTGCTATTATTCAACTAAACATAGAAATAGTTTTGTATAATTTGAATGAGTTATGTTCGTTTGGTTAAAATTAACTGAATTTCACAATAAAATGCACCCGGATCTCTCGATTATCAAAGGCACTATTTCTTAGCCGGCTCACTGCGTGATCGTCATACGCTCCCCACCAGTGGGGATTTGTGCGTTCTATGTGAGAGGCTTGTTCCGCCAATACGGAAATAGCCGAACGTGAGATTGGGATGGACTTGGCTGATCTGTGAATGTGATCATAGCAATGATGCCCGACTCGCACGCGTTGTGTTATCTCCATCTGTGCTATATCAGCTTCACAGAAATGAAACTTGCAACGTGATTATAAAACATATTAGGGCAAGCAGAATGTAAATTTTCATGGAAATTCGTGTAATATTTACAAAAATTCTCTGAACCGAACATTATTTATGACGAGGTCTTGGTTTACCGTTTACTGCGATGTCAGTGTCATGTTTTGAGGACAACAACAACAACGAAATTTATCAAATTGTCACGGAGGACGGACAAAAGCCCCACGGGACAGAACACCCACGGATAAACCACCCATGGACAAAACCCCCAAAATAGGTTAATCTGACAAAACACCCACTTTATATGGAAATAGTTATTTCCGTGATAGAATTTATAAATTTTGAATATAATAATTATATAAAAATTTATTATTTATATTTATTTATTTATTTTAGCTTAGCTGTATTATGTTATTCAAGCATCTTCTGGCAATTCAAAGTGGATTATTACTCCTCGGCCATTTTGGCCTCGGGGTATTGTCACCATGTACGTCCGTCCATCCGTTACAACATTTTAGGTAAAACCACTTGAGACACAACCACCAAATTTTCAACACTTATTTATCTAGTGCTAAGTCAGCCGTCTATCGAAAGTGGCTCCCTCGGCCCATATTTTACAAAGTTATGCCCCTTTACAGAAATATTAATTTCTATTTCTGTCCTATATGCCTGAATGTAACCAGCTATATCTGCAGAACTGTATTCGGTATAGCTATTATAGTTTGGAAACTTATTTATATTGTTGTATTCTACAATCCAACAAAGGATTACTCGCCTCGGCTTATGGAGTTGTGCCCCTTTTGGATGTAATAATCTCCAATTTTGTTATCTGTAGTGAATATACAAGTTATATCTGCAGATCTATCTGTGTTCGGTACAGCTTATTTCCTCCGCCACGAAGTGGTGGGAGGACTTGGAAATGCTAGCCGTCCGTCTGTCCTTCTGTCCGTCCATCCCTCCGTCCTTCCGTCCATCCTTCCGTCCCACATCTTGTGAACGCGATATCTTGAGAACAATTCGACCAATCGACTTCAAACTTGAGACGGTGCTTCACATCAGTTAGATGGCCATTGGTATTGATTTTCACTGCGGTACGTAATCCGAGTTTGCCGCCATAGACCATATTGGATTCTCTCTGTCCTACATCTTGTGAACGCGATATCTCGAGAACAATTCTACCAATCAACTTCAAACGTGAGAAGGTGCTTCACATCAGACGGCCATTGGTATTGATTTTCACTGAGGTGCGTAATCCAAGATGGCTGCCATTGACCACATTGCATTCCATCCGTCCCAGATCTTGTGAACGCGATATCCCGGGAACAATTCAACCAATCGACTTCAAACTTAGGAAGGTTCTTCACGTCAGACGGCCATTGGTATTGATTTTCACTGAGGTACATAATCCAAGATGGCTGCCATTGACCATATTGGATTCTGCCCGTCACATATTTTGTAAACGTGATATCTCGAGAACAATTCGAGCAATTGACTTCAACTTGAGAATGGGGCTTTGCATCAGTTCGACGGCCATTGGTATTGATTTTCACTAAGGTGCCATGGACCATATTGGATTCACTCCGTCCCACATCTTATGAATGTGATATCTCGAGAACAAATCAACCAATCAACTTCAAACTTGGAAAGGCTTTTCACATCAGACAGCCATTGGTATTGATTTTCACTGAGGTACGTAATACAAAATGGCTGCCATTGACCATATTGGATTCTGTCCATCCCACATCTTCTGAGCGCGATATCTCGAGAACAGTTTGACCCTTTGACTTTAAACTTGAGAAGGTGCTTCACATCAGTTAATATAGTAGAGGTAGTATGTAATCCAAGATGGCTGCCATTGAGGCCATCCATAATAATATGTTTGTTTCCCGTAACCCGACCGACCCAAAAAATTGGATAGTTAAAAAAAACACAAAGATCGGTCTTTTTTTTTTCCAGTCGCCAAATTCTGGAAGAGGGGAAATAACTCTTCATATTTTTCACAAAGGGACGTAACTTTTGCTTCTGACGCTAGGTGTCGCATTGTCGTAATCTGCTTAAAATGGTCGCCTGCGGCGTGCTTTCATTTTCTGTCGTCCACAACAGGGATTATGTTGTAAAAAAACAACTCAGAAAGGTGGAACTCTCCGAAAACTTGGGCAACATACTCGCTGATATCAGTGATACTTACGGGGACACGACGAAATTAAAAACAATACCTGCAGACTGGAATCCAGTAATTCGGTCGCGCGCCATCGCTCACCTAAATCATATCCAAGGTACACTGTTTTTTGCGAACCTAGATCAGCAGATTAAAGGCTGTGTCTGCTAACGGCATTATTATTAAATTAAAGGACAGTTGTTGTTAATTTTGCTAACTCTTCCACGCTGAAAATCACCTTGAGAATAAACCGAAACGCCTTTAATAAATTCTAACCAGCAACGATAGCCGTCAATAATTTCTTCGCTTCTTTGACAATCTGTAGTCTCCTGCACAGGCTATTCCTAGCATGGGATCGTGCAATAGTTGCCACGTGCGCGGAGAGCTGACAACAATGCCGATAACTGCAGAAAATCTTCCTTGAACAAGTTGAAGCAGTAGACAGAGTTTTCTAAGAAAGGTAGATGATTTACACATCATTATCAGCACACAGAGCCTGTAGTCGGTAGGATATCAATACTCTTGGGCAATATTGAACTGGGACTCATCTGATCATTCGCCAACCATTCTTCTCGTTCACTTAAATACTATCGGCTGATTATTTCGAGAACCTCCACGGGCACTGCTCTTCATACATATACTATGCAATGATGACTGGTTCCGACTATTATATGCAGAACTGTGGCTCTGATATTGAGAATAGAATAGAGTAATTTTCTCTTCGTTTATTTTAAACCATTATATGTCTAACAACTATAAATGTGGCAATTATTTTAGCCTCTGACAATTTGAAATTTTGCTTAATAATGACAACAGTTCAAGCCCCTAGTGAGCCTGAATTAAATGCTCAATCTACTGGTACCCACTGGTGACTTGAAATTCTTCATCACTTTTGATATCACTTGTTTAAATTGAAATAGAATAATTTATTTTCATTAATTTTTCATTTGAAAATAAATGGACTTCCTTTATTCAGAAATATATTAGCCAGATAACATCTGTGTTCGTGCAGAAGGTTAAAAAAAAAAAAAAAAAAAAAAAAAAATCCCTGCCTACCTACCTACCCACTTTTTGGAGATGCCCGTTACTGGAAACAGGAATTTATTTTTGGATGGCCTGACCATCTTGGATTTCGTCCATCCTGCATCTTGTGAACATGATATTTTAAAAACGACTCAACCAATCGACTTCAAACTTGAGAAGGCACTTCACATCAGTTAGATGGCCATTGGTATTGACTTCCACTGAGGTACGTAATCCAAGATGGCTGACATTGACCATCTTGGATACCGTCCATCCCACATCTTGTGAATGCGGTATCGTGAGAACAATTTGTCCGATTGAACTCAAACTTGAGAAGGTGCTTCACATCAGTTAATATAGTAGATGCTCTCAAACAGGCTACTTGGTGGAGGACCTGCTAGCTACTCAGCTTGTTCATCTTGCGCCCTGTGGGGCTTCCGGGGATTGACCTGGGATGACGTTGTGCACACCGCAGGTCATGGTAAGAATAGGCCTTCGCTCCTCGGACAGCTTGTCGTAAGAGGCGACTAACTGAGGCACCCGTGGGGTTCCCGGGTGTGAAAAGGAATAGGACCCCACGCGTGTGGTTCCCGGGTGTGAAAAGAAATAGGACCCAACGTTGTGATATGACTGAAATATAGTTGAAAGCGATGTTAAATCATATCCACTCACTCCTTGTTCATCTTGGTTCTTATTTTACAGTGCTAACGCAGACGCCTATCGAAAGTGGCTCCACTCGGCCCATATTTTACAGAATTATGCCCCTTTACAGATATATTAATCTCTATTTCTGTCCTATATTCCTGAATGTAACCAACTACCGGTATATCTTGATCATCCCACATAGAAGTATCTCTTCCCCAATTCACACTACACATGGGTCTCAATCACTTGGAGAAAGGGGTTTTGATTAGAATACACCTAAACATTTTTTAATAAACAATGAATGGACTCTCCACGTAACTGTGGATCTCACACGTTTGAGATCTAAGTAAAGAATTTGAAGAAAACCTATTATTAATCCTCACTAATCTTTAATCTCAAAAGCAGCTTTGGGGACATCAAAGGAATTTAAATTATGTTTCAATTACTGATCTAAGAAAATATAAGATCATAAAATATGAAATAACATTGTCTGGAGATATATGTGATGGGGGTTTTGTCCCCTCGTGATTTTGTCCCCTGGGAGTTTTGTTCATGGGTGTTTGGTCTCCTGGGGATTTTGTTCTACACTCAATTGTCACCATCATATGTTTACATTAAACATACAAGTTTTTATGGATGGATCTATATATTTCACAGCATGGGAGTGAAGCACAAATCCTCGCGTCGGCGAGCTGAACAACAGAGGTCGCGGATGAGACAGAGGAGGGATGACACTTCATCATTCCATGGTCTGGAAGAACCATCCCTTCTGGAGGGAAAATCTTCAAATGCCCTGAGGTTAACAACTCCTCAGGGAAGTCTGTCCATCCCAGACGGGGATGTCCCACCGAGGTCTGATTCGCATCCGTGCGTCTGTACACCATCGAGTGTACCACTGTCAGCTACACAGGATAGTAGAATTGATGGTGCAGGGCAGACGACCACCACTGACTCGGAACCTTCCGTTTGCACCTCACCGAGGGTGCCATTGCCACCGTGCAATGCAGTGGTGTCGAAATTATGTACAAAAGTTGCAAGAACTAATACGAACAAACCAAAGCACTTCAAGAACCATGAACAAGCTATTGAATAAATCTATTACAAACACTGAACATACAAAATCATGCAAACCTTACATACATGAAATTCCTGTTGATAAACAAACAGACAAAATATTCGTTTCAACACCTGACACTCATTATGATGTTGTCGTAGATGCTCAAGGAGAACATGAATCAGCAGAAACGTCTACGGGTATAATTTCGCAAAATAGATTCGAAGGAAATGCATCTATTTTGAGTTTGCCAGTACCAATACAGGGTCACTTCGACCAAAGCCATCCTAGATTTCTGGACAATGCTGGTAAACAGTGTGTAATGAATAGTCTATCAGCTCTTATATACAGTCAAGAGAAACCAACAACAATTTGGACAGCAAATGATGTAGATCACATACTTGTAAATGGAAACGAAATGTATGAATTTTTGCAGCGAAGTAGCACAATCCATCATGATCTCCTAGCGATTAATGACATTCGTGGGTCATTGGAATATACAAATGGTAATCTGTACAATTTTGCATTTCAAGAATCACTGATGGGAACACTGGGCGATACGAGCAAAAACCTAGATGAACTAGTTCTTCACACTGCCTGAAGCATTACATGCTGCTTTACTTCAAAACTGTAGTGATGCTGCTATTGTAACATTCAAGGATAGTACATTCATTGTAATTAAGCAGAATAACCTCTACTGTGTTACCGACTCTCACTTGAGAAACTTCACTGGTTCTGTTGATCCGAATGGGTCAAGTATTGTGCTACATTATAGTGACATACACGATGTATTTGAACATTGTCTTCGTCTAGCACAATCAATGGCTTATCGGGCAGATGATATTTTCGAAGTAACAGCTGTCAAGTTGTTGAGGATAAGTTCAGACAGTTGTACTCGTCAGACACCAAAGAGTTTTGAGAAGACTGCAGGATTGTCTGAAGAAACGGCAAATGATCATGATGATAGACTTCTGTTATATTTTCAAGATCAGAAAAAAAGACAAATATTAAAACAGAAAAAATGTTCAACTGACAACAAAATTGACAAAACAATTCATTCTTGTACACGGCGAGAGTATGCGTACGTACATGAAGAAAATGAGACAAAGAAGTTCAAAGAAAAAAATAATGAAAGAATATGACAAAAAAACGCAAATCAAGCGCAAGAGAACAATATCCAGAAAAGCACAGATCAATAGATATTCAAAGTAAACAGAAAGCAAGGAATGATCCAAACTTTGTAGTGCTTGAAAGACAAAGTAAACAGAAATGTAGAAGAGAAGATCCGAATAAGCACAGGGTAATAGATGTCCAAAGTAAACGGAAAGCAAGGAATGATCCAAGCTTCATAGTGATTGAAAGACAAAGAAAGAGGAGAGCTAGGGAAAAAGAACCGGAAAAGCACAGAGTAATAGATGTCCAAAGTAAACGAAAAGCAAGGAATGATCCAAGCTTCATAGTGATTGAAGACAAAGAAAGAGGAGAGCTAGGGAAAAAGAACCGGAAAAGCACAGGGTAACAGATGTCCAAAGTAAACGGAAATCTAGGGAAAAAGAACCGAAAAAGCACAGGGTAATAGATGTCCAAAGTAAACGGAAATCTAGGGAAAAAGAACCTAAAAAGCACAGAGTAATAGATGTCCAAAGTAAACAGAAATCTAGAAAAAAAAATCCAGAAAAGCACAGGGTCATAGATCTGAAATGTAAGCGGAAATGTAGAGAAGATTCACAGTTTTTGGAACGAGAAAGATTATTGAAGAAAAAAGCTAGACTTGATCCAGCGTTTTCACAAGCGGAGTCAAAGGTAGATTTGACCAGAAAGAGACAACTGCGACAGGATAGAAATTTCCTCACGATTGAAAGAATGAAACAGTCTGAAAGAAGAAGGCATATTACACAAGAAGAAAAAGCCTCAAACAGAAAACGAAAATTAGAAGATCGAAAGAACCAAGAGTATTTTCTGCATGAAAAAGAACAATGTAAAAAAAGACGTTTCGGACACGATATAGACGGATGTATCGATGTTTTCTGTAAAAAAAAACAGAAAAAGGACCAGAATATGTATGTACCTGTTGTCAGCAAACATGGTTTAGAGAAAGCGTAACAGAGAGTTGTCCTGTTCCTATATTTCCAACATATAAAGATTTCTACACAGGATACAAATCTGTAGATGGAAAAGAATGGATTTGTCACACATGCTTATCCACATTAAAGAAATGTAAAGTTCCAAAACTCTCTGTTGCTAATGGGATGAAGTGGCCTGATAAACCCCCAGAATTGAACTTGCACCCTCTCGAAGAACGACTTGTAGCGCTTAGAATACCCTTTATGCAGATAAGAGAATTACCACGAGGTGGACAGTATTCAACAAAAGGCAATGTAGTCAATGTCCCAATTGACATTCAGCCGACACTGAATGCATTACCAAGACAAATGGATGAACATTTCACAGTTTCTGTAAAACTGAAGAAAAGACTTTCATACAAATCGTGTGTCTTTTCTGAAAATGTGCGACCAACTTTTGTACTCACAGCTTTACACTGGCTTATGAACAATAGTCAGCTGTATAAGAATTCTGGTCTGGCAATTGATGAGAATTGGGTTAACGAGACTACTAATAGTGCCCAAGAAATTGTCCAAGAATTTACAAGATCACAAAACTTAAACGGTGGACTTGCACATGGTTGTTCGGACACTGCAGATGGTAGACAATCTGAAATTGTTTATTCAGAAGCATTTAGTGATCCTGAAAATCAGTTAGAAAACCAAGATACATTTATCGAAATTCACGAAGATGATCGCATTCAAGGCAATTCTGACACACTCATTGACCAAACAAATCTTGATACAAACAAAGGCCTAGTTTTAGCACCTGGCGAAGGACAACAACCACTTAGCATTTATCATGATAAAGATGCCGAAGTACTCTCTTTTCCAACGATAAATTGTGGACAGAAAAGATTAGAAAACGATGAGCGGCAGGTACCTGTATCTTACAGCGATGTTTCAAAGTGGGAACTGAGAAGTGTTGATCGAAGAGCCGCAACATGTGTTCCAAATCTCTTTTTCAAACTGAACAAAATACAAAGGAAACAAGTGGTTGATAAAGTCAACTTAGCTGTTCGAAGAAAGAAAAGTGAAGGAAAGAAAATTACAGCAAAAGAAGCACGAAACCCTGAAATTGCTAACAAGATAGTTAACTTGAATGAAGGTTACTACATTTTCAGAACACTTCGTAATTCTCCAGCATACCTTTCTTCAAGAAAAAAGGATGTATTTGCTATGATTAGACAATTAGGACTCCCAACATGGTTTATGTCATTATCTTCAGCTGATACTCGTTGGACAGAGTTACTCAAAACTTTAGCTGCCTTGGCTGGTGTGCCGTGTTCTGATAAAGACATAGAAAATATGACATGGTCTGACAAAGTCAAACTTGTTCAAAAAGACCCTGTAACATCGTGCAGGTACTTCGACCACAGAGTGCAAGTATTTGTAAACACTGTACTTAAAAGTGAACACTCTCCAATTGGAACTGTTACAGATACATTCCAACGCATTGAATTTCAAAATCGAGGCTCGCCACACACTCACATGATAGTATGGACAGAGAATGCACCTAAATATAATTTGGATTCTGAAGACGACATTGTTCAGTATGTTGACAAATATGTGACTTGTTCCCTGGATGTCGAGGAAGACCTACGAGACTTGGTTCAACTGCAAATTCATAAGCATTCGAAAACATGCAAGAAAGGTGGTAGATCTGTCTGCAGATTTGGCTTTCCCCTTCCACCACTTCAAAAGACAATGATATTAGAACCACTAGAAAATGATGTTGAGGAGTACAGAAAAAAATACTCAGAAATACATGCTAGAATGAATGAGTTCAAGGATGGATGTGATATGTCATACGAACAATTTCTGAAAGATGTTGTGCAAATGGAAGAATCAGAATATATTAAATGCATACGAAGCTCTCTCAAAGGACCAAAGGTGTTTTTGAAAAGAAAACCATCAGAGATGCATGTGAATTATTACAATAAAGTTGTGCTTCGTGCATGGAGAGCAAACCTGGACATACAATTTGTACTTGACCCCTATGCCTGTGCAATGTAACATTGTTTCCTATATCAGCAAATCACAGCGAGGTATGAGTACTACATGTATGCTAGAACAGGCGTCTAAAGAAGCAAGAGAGGGAAACATGGATCTCAAGAGGCAGGTTCGACATATTGGAAACCAGTTCCTTAATTTTGTTGAAATAAGTGCCCAAGAAGCATCATATCTGGTATTGCAGATGCCACTGACACGAGCATCCCGTGAAGTAGTATTCATCAATACATCTCCTCCAGACCAGAGAATTTTTCTCTTAAAAAATGAAGAACAGCTCGAACAGCTTCCAGATGACTCGACAGACATTGAATCTGACAACATCATCAAGAGGTATGCAAAGACAAAAAAAAATCGAAAGATACTGTCTTGCTGATTATGTTTCCGAGTTAGAAATTAAGTATGGGCAAAAGGAACCTACTTTTGAAGTTGAATGCAACGATGACGATAAAAGTCATTTACCGGCATCTGACAATAATGTAGAGACAGACAGTGATACAGAGTTCGGTGACACAAATATTGTGATGAAATTGCGAGGTGGCATAACAATCAGAAAAAGGAGGAACCCAAAGGTAATACGATATGTAAGATACAGCAAGAGGACAAATTCTGAGAATTTCTACAGAGAAAAACTTCTTCTATTTATGCCATGGAGAGACGAAAACAAAGATCTTAAGGGTGAATACGACACATATGAAGATCATTACCAAAATAAAAGTGCAGGGATTTTACCATTGCTGCAAAAATACGAACACCATGTCGAAGAATTAGATCTAGCGAGGCAACAAGCTGAACAAGACCTGGCCACAGAGTTTGATATTTTAGCACCCAACACTGAACAAGTGCAAGCAGAAGATGCTGAGCAATCTACCAGTCAGTCAGAAGAGTTTATCCACTTTGTTCCGCCGACACAATCCCAGAGCATAGCAGATATTGGCCAAGATCTTGATTTACCTGATACCTCTGTTTCCGTTGAAACAAATTCAGTACTGCTTTCAGATGATGAATACAGGGCTTTGCTTCGATCTCTCAACATTAAACAACGAGAATTCTTCACTCACGTTGTACAATGGATATCTACAAAGACTGATCCCCTTTACGCATACTTGTCGGGTGGAGCAGGCGTTGGTAAATCTGTAGTAATACAAGCTCTCTACCAAACACTACATAGACTTATAAATTCCAAAGAGGGTGATGACCCGGATACTATAAAAATCTTACGAACAGCATTCACAGGAAAGGCAGCTTACAACATAAATGGAGTAACAATAGCCTCTGCTTTCCACAAGAAAATGTTCCAAACACAACAGCATATGTACAGTGATGAGCTAAATACATTTCGAACAACTTACAAAGACCTTGCTGTTATCATTATCGATGAAATCTCCATGGTTGGTAACAAGCTCTTCGCTTTCATGCATGACCGACTACAAGAACTAACAGGTACAAACGAGATTTCGGAGGGATAAGTATAATAGCTGTCGGAGACTTTTATCAATTATGTCCCGTAGCAGATTCATGGATCTTCTCTGATTTGTCTGTCGGTCTAGCAAGCAACTTATGGAAAAAACATTTCCAAATGTTTGAACTCACCTTTGCTGAGATGTTGAATAGGTTAAGATTCAATCAACTCCAACCAACAGATAAGGAAATTATCGCATCTCACACGATTTCTACAACGTCTTTAGACTATCCAAGGAAAGCTCTGCATTTATTTACGGAGAACAAGAAAGTTGATAACTTCAACAGCACATTGATTCAAGATCTGAAAACTACAAAAGTAGACGTCTTTGCCGATACAGATGTTATTTCCCCCGTGAACATAAACAAAGAGACTAAGATTCACTTGGTAGAAGAAATCAATAAGAAAGTCAAACTCAACCAAACTGGAAACCTGCCTAGTGTGCTGAAACTTGCGGTTGACATGACATATGATGTCACAGTCAATGTTGACGTGGATGATGGATTGACAAATGGTGCATCAGGAATTCTGAAACACATTGAGTACAAAGGAACATCTAAGAGACCAGCCATTGTATGGGTTCTTTTTACCGATAAAAACATTGGTAGCAAAAGAAGAAAACAGTACAAACATCTCTATTTCACAGATATTGGTCAGCAATGGACACCAGTATTTGAAACAAAACGGACATTTCTTCATAACAAAAAAACTTATCAAAGAATCCAATTTCCACTTGCCCCGGCTGCAGCTAAGACTGTTCACAAAGCGCAAGGCACCACAGTTGATGAACTTGTTGTAGATCTAAGCTCCAGTTATAAACCACCACATGTTCATTATGTTGCACTGTCACGAGTTCACAAATTAGCAAACTTGCACATTCTTGACTTCAATGAGAAAGCATTGAAAGTGGATGAAAAGGTACATGAAGAAATGGAAAGGCTTTACAAGAATCCACTTCAGTTGTGTTATACACCTCTGCACAGTATTGACAACTCTCAGGTAAAACTACTGTTTAACAATGCTAGATCCCTGCATTTGCATATAGACGACATCAAGAGTGACCCAAATATACAGAATGCAGACTTAATTGGAATTTCTGAGACACGTCTTGTAAATACAGACAGAGCTGATCAGTATGAGCTGCCAGGGTTTCAAACGTATAGATTAGATGAAGCTCGGCCATCCAACATGACCAGACCATTTCATGGACTAATCGCATACATTAAAGATGATATAACTGTGAACAAGATCAATTCTCACATCTATGATAACGTTGAATTTATCTTCATAAATGCACATATCAAGGGAAATGAAGTTCAAGTTATATTCATCTACAAAACACCAAAACTGTCAGATATACAACTAGAACAGGTTGTACGCAACAATATCCAGCCATTCATAAGTACACAGAAACTGACTTTCTTTCTTGGAGATTTTAATATGAACTTGCTGGAGAAAGATAATACATTTGTACAATTCATGGAACAGGAATTAGGACTTGCCCAGTTAATCACTGAACCCACAACTGTAAATGGTACATTACTCGACCACGTCTACACCAATGAAAAGAATGTGCAAGCTGGCGTAATACAAACTTATTGGTCTAACCATGGACTTGTATTCTGTACATTTACATCTGTTCATTGAAAGTCGTCTCTTTATCAGCCAACATATTTCTCAGCAAATATGACAATCACATGAAAAAAGAACGAATTTCTACCCGAAAGCAAGAACGAAGAAATTTACTATAATTTGTATAAGGATACAAGAAATTTACTATATGAATTCTTTTTCATCAATAGTTCTAAGCATCTACTCCCTGAATCTATAATCAGACGTCCATTAAAGGATCCGCGTTCATAGCCAATGACCAAATTAGTGTGATTTGTCACTTTTGAGCACCATATTACAAATATGTAAAATGCAGAAAATTTACTCGAGGCTCCTGGCACATACTTCAAGCCAGTCCTTGAGTTACGTTCAACCAATGCCCATGGGTGGTCTGCATGGGCATCTCAAAGATACCTTTACTTTGGCATCACCAAGATGCATGGCAGTGGGTATCGTCAAGAAGAGATGGGGATCGCCAGGATTCTGTGACAAGGAGTCGATTCCTGTACTTAATCATTGGAGGATCTTCTGACAAGTGAGTACAAACCTTTCTTTTATTTCATTACGTCACCAACATGAAGTAATTCCCATATATTTCATTGCAAAGAAAAATTTCGTCTTCAGCAATGGTAAGTTATAGCCAGAAAAACAAATTGAAAGATAATTATTCCCTTCTCAATCACTGATTCATACATGAATCGGTTGAGAAAAGTTCCATAGTCTCAACCAATACATAACAGCATCTATTTCTTCAGGAGAGTTTTCACAAATTGCCAGGAACTAACAGATTTTTTTCTTCACATTTGGTACACAGGTCGCCATTGCGGTCTATTTATGCAACATGTGGTTTTATTCACATTCAAAAATTTTATATGTATTCTTCTCTCAGATATATGACCCTCAGCTGCTTTCCAACTGGAAAACCTCATCCTGCGATATTCTCCGTCTACGGGTGCAACAGATGTCTGAGTCCTGCCCATTCAGCTGCGGCTCCTGAGTCTAGCATACATTTCCTTGTCACGTGCGACATCCTTCAGGACACAGAGACAAATTTCTTGCCCTGATTTACAAATCTGTGTCTGCCGAGTGCCTCGAAGACCTTCCACACAATGCAAGGGCTCCAGAGGATATATCTGTCTGATATATTATAGACCCTTCATCTCGTCTGAGCGACCCTGGGTGTGTCGCAAATGTGATGGGTGTTCTCTGGCGATTCCTGTACACTCTTCATCATCAAAGAACTGAACTGTTGACTGCTCTGTAATGCCATCTGTAACCTTTCACATGCAGTGCTCCAAATGATGTTCAACACCTTCCAGCATATTTTACTTTATTTTTCATATGCCCTAATGGACTTCCATTTAAATGCATGTGTAACACTCCTAGCTTTGGAGGTGCTCCTATGTACAGGATGAATCTATGGACTATGAACTATGGCCACCTACTTGCCATCTTTAATTTCACAGTCAAACCTTGTTACCGGACATTTCATCTCGTCGCATTTGCCGACACGGTGACCCAGACTTTATGATTTCTTAATAAATCTATATTGAACAACAACTTTCTCATATTTATATCTTGGCTAACATCAGACCTACTTTGTGTCTTTGCTACTGCAGAAGTAAATTGCACTGCAGCGAAGAAGTTTTGATGTCACATGTGTTGAAGTTATACGTCCGACACTACCCCGGTCTCCCCTACTAAAACAGTTATTTCAAATACATTGTCTATGAACTTTCATTAACTTGAAATGTTTCATTCTCAAAAGAACATTGTTTCACAAAACGTGCACTTCGCTATGTTAAGGACGTAAGCCCTACCGACTGGTTTGACTTTTAACTGACATAAAATACAAACCTGTGTTGACCCTGTCATGTACGTAAAATCAGCCACATTGTGCACAATACCATTTCGAACTCCACAATGACCTTATCTGAGCATGTACCATGTCGAGAACAAAAATGACTTACAAATCAATGGTTTGTTCTTAGTAACAATGGACAAAAAGATCCTCTTGTTATTAGCTTACAATTATCGGACAATGGTGGGCGCCAAGATCCTTCAGGATCTCTCGTTAGAACTAGATAACAAAAATGTGATCTACTAGGGTTTTGCCAAGGCCGGAGGTTCTGGTAGAGCATGACCGAATTCTTAGCTCTAAATATACTCTTTTAAAAAGCTTATAATCCAATCAAGTAATTTTATCTTGGAAATATAGATCAAGGTCAGTCATCTTCAAAAAAATTCAAGTCAATTCTAATCGCAAAGGGAACATGAATTTGGAGATCTTAAACTTAACATATATAATTTGACCATCATTCACCAGATGTACACATGGTATTAATTTGAAAAGCCTAGCTATATTCTTCATGTTAGACCATAATAAACAGTATATGACCTATAAAAAATAGGTCAAGGTCAGTCAACTGGGATAGGCTTCTAGTCAGTCATGAGTTGCATGAGTAATATGAATTTGGAGACCCCAGCTTCAATCCTTCCAAAAATATAGCAAATACTAATATTTGACCTTGATAAAATAGGTCAAAGTCAGTCATCTTCAGTACACCCCTGGTCCTTCACCAGGTGTATACATAGTATCAATTTGGAAACCATGGATATATTTCTTCATGTTAGACCATAATAAACCGTATATGACATTGAAAAAATAGGTTAAGGTCAGTCAACTGGGATAGGCTTCTAGCCAATCACCAGTTACATAAGTAATATGAATTTGGAGACCCTAGCTTCAATCCTTAAAAAAATATAGCAAATACTATAATTTGATCTTGATAAAATAGGTCAAGGTCAGTCATCTTCAGTACACCTCTGGACCTTTGCCAGATGTATATATAGTATTAATTTGGAAAGCCTAGTTTTATTTCTTCATCTTATATCACAATAAACAGTATATGACCTATAAAAAATAGGTCAAGGTCAGTCAACTGGGATAGACTTCTAGTCAATCACGAGCTGCATATATAATATGAATTTGGAGACCCTAGCTTCAATCCTTCAAAAAATATAGCAAATACTAGAATTTGACCTTGATAAAATAGGTCAAGGTCAGTCATTTTTAATAGGCTTCTGACCCTTCACCCAATACATATGTGGTATCAATTCACAATGCCTTGCTATAATTCTTCTTGAGATATCGTGTTCACAAGAAAGATGGACAGACAGACGGACAGACAGACGGACAGACGACGCTGACGACGACAATACCCTTCGGGCAAAATTTGCCCGAGGGGTAAAAAGCCGTGACAGAGGAGTAGCTAGGACTGGGGCTAAGCATTTCAATACTTTGTTGGTCACGTTATCGGGACCACTGGATTTGCTAATATCGAGGCTTAACAGAATATGTTTTACATCATCATCGGTAGATATGTGGATTTTCTCAAGTGTTCTATTATTAAGGAGCAAGACAGGTGGTTCCTTATTATCGTCATCCAATGTTGAGCAATCTATAAAATCGTCATTGAAACCATCAGCTATTTCCTTTGGATCACTCGAGACTTTGTTATTAAATATAATATTTGGGAACTGGGTGGTATAGTTTTGTTCTTTCATATAATTCTTTCCACCAATCTTTGCTTACAAATTCTGTTTCGGATATTTTTTCGTCAAGATTTCTTTCGTATTCTTTTTTGGCAGACCTAATTTTTGTTATAGTTTCATTGCGTATCCTTCTAAAATGTTTGGATCAGATCCATGATCCAGTTGAAGATGAAATTTGAGGTTTGTATCCTGCTTGTGTAGTTACTATAGTCTGTCCATTTTAATTAGTCGTCTACTTTGAAGCTTGACAATAATCAGCAGTTAACTCTGCATAAATTTTATTTTTTGCATCGTGTAGAACAAACAGAACTCTACAATTTTAAATGACTACCTTTTCTCTGTAATATCGATAATATATCACCATTGAAATAACTTTGTAATTCTCTCCATATAAAACTCCAGTACACTTGTTTACGGGGACTCAATTACATAGGTAGATGTCATAATGTATTCGTGTTGTCCAGCACAAAGGCCAAATCGTGTTGTCCAGCACAAAGGCCAACACTGCCGAGTACGGTCATAGAGGTGTGTGCGGTTTATCATTTGGCAATTTTACTGGGCATGGGATATAAGCGACACTCCCGCGGACCGCCTGCTATTACTGTATTCGGCATCAATGACCTTTGTGCCAGTGAGCATGAATACATTATGACATCTCCCTATGTTATTGAGATCCGATACATAAACAAGTGTACTGCCACTGGAGTTTTATATAGCGAGAATTAAAAAGTTTGTTCCAGCGAGATATATTATCGGTATCACAGAGAAATGGTTGTCATTTTAGTTCAGTTTGTTATACACGCTGCAAAAAAGAAAATTGCACAGGATTAACTATTTATTTTTGAAAAGCTCCAAAGCAGACGGCTAATTAAAATGGACAGACTTTAGAGCCATGAGTAAGTTGGCTGAGGAGTCTGAAAAGTCTCTTAAAGATGACGTCATCGATGACGTTTGTTTGGCCGACACCTTTGTGTGTTTAAATGATGAGGCTGCATGATACAGAGGCAATTGCGTTAATGTTTACACTCGTTTCATTCCTTCCGGTTGCGTTTCTGTTCGGTTATTAAAATATGACTGCAAAAATTCTAAACCGGAATGAAGTTTGAACGAATTATGACCGGATTATGAACGGAGTTTGACCGTAACGAAATAACCGAAACGAAATGAACGGAACGGAGTGAACGAAGTTTTGGACTGCCCGCTGCGGCAGTTTAATCGGTCGTACATGTTTGCATACATGAACAAATTTGGATGACTGACAGAATGGCTCAGAAACCCGTATAGTTAAATGACATTTACAAAATGTACTGATTGTAATTTGTATAAACAGAAATGTGAAGCATGTGTCTTTCTTTACTCTACTCCCGGCCGCGGCGAATTATTTAGCTCCACGTGGGCCGAGACGGGAAAGAAATTACCTCTGAAAAATTGTATGATACCGCCTACCGGCACTCTGAACACTTGGCCTAGAACAAAATACGTCCTTATTTCCCTGGCTGGAATCAGTGGGGCTTATAACACATTCAATTGTCATCTCTGCATTAATTATGCCCCCGCAGTTTCTGGAATTGGAATTAACATCTTCAACTGTGCGAACTTTGACCCTGCAGAGCTATGCCCTTGCATGAAAACAGCCGCTCCACACACTTTGGTAGTCCTACGGTACGAAGTGTGATCACCTAGCGTTCACTTCCATAGTCTATGGAATTTGTGATTGCAGATGAATTGATTATCAAAATAATACAATAATAACAACTACATAGCTTGTTGTCCCAAGGTTTTGTGTTGTAATCTGTTACAGCTCTTTTGTTTTTAATCTTGGCTGTTTTGTTTTTTTTCACTGTTTGGTCCCGGAGACCGAATGAATTTTTTTTGTACTAATACGCCCATTATGAGCCGATTACGGTAACAAAACGATGGAATAAAAGAACAACATTTCACATGGAGTACATGCATGTAGATCTAATACCCATTACGAAGTAATAGTATATTACCAATACAATAATAGTAACACTTTAAATTAAGCGTCAAATCAAGAAACTGAATCCCGTTTTGCGAGACAACAGTATATATAAAATGTCACATCTCTTGAAATGGAATCGGGTGGGTCTAACAAAAGAACAAATAGTTGAGAAAATACTAAATTAATATTATCCTCGATGGTATAAAAAAGATTTGTTCTCATCAAGGCGTATAAGATGTTTTTCATCCTCAAATTGTGTTGCGGAATCCTGTTGCTTCTGTAGATATCACGGAGAAAAGTACCGGTAATGAGAAACTTATTAGCCCATTCTTCCTAAATATTTACATAATACTAAAAATTTGTCTAATGTGAAAACAAACGAGAAGGATGCAAGATAAATTTACTGATAGCACAGAAGAATATATAAGAAAAATATTATTAAACAATTTTGAATAACTTTTTTCTTTTCTATATTGCCCAAATTTATCAACAGTTTTACAGTCGCCTTCATAAGAGATAATATTGTGGAACGCAAATAGAATACAGATCTAGAGTGAATGGAAGAAATTCTTGCATAAAGCATTCACTTTTTGAAGACCGAAAAGTTCTCTGCTGTTGACCTTGTTGTTTTGCACGTGGACCTCGGAGAAAGCACTCTTTCGTGCAGACGTCGCGAAAGATTTCACTTCGATTTAGAGCATATAAAATTATGTTTTTATATCTAATATAAAGTTGATTGTAATGGAAAGAAGAAACATATATCTCTGTGAGTCTGGGGATAATGAAGATCGATCTTCGTTATTTTCTTGGAGTTGGAAATCTGTGTAATGACAAGTTGCCATTTTCAACAACTGTTCTCCGCGAATGTGACCGACGATATGACAAAGTAATTTATTACACACGTTTACATTTATGAGAACGAACCGGAATGAACGAAATGAACGGAATGAACGCAAAAGGATAAATGGAGTTTGAACGAAATACAACCGATTTGTGAACGGAGTTTGACCGAACCGTTTGACCAGAAAAACCGCAAAACGGAACGAAATGAACGCGAACGGGCCGCAAAATGAACGGAACGAGTGTAAACATTAACGCAATTCGTACTGTAAGCCACATTTTGATAGCAAATTGGAATGTTATAATCACACAATTTCAAAATCACAGCTGGTTAATGAACAGCATAGCTGGTGACAAGGACATTTCCAAGTTGTTTGACAGGGCAGTAGATGAGTGTGATATGACTCAAGAGCATGTGTGTTAATTTTGTACAGTACGTGAAAGAAATGAACTCAATACCTGACTGACACAATGTTAACATCATGACAACCCGATTCTGTCACGATGTTAACATGATGATAATCCGATGCCTGTCCTGATCTTGTCCCGGTCTTGTTACAAGGACGACATCGGGATGACATCGGGACAACATCGGGACGGCATCGGGACGACATCGGGACGTCATGTTGTTAACACGATGACGGTTCGGTTATTAAAATTTGACAGCAAAAGTTTTAAACCGGAACGAAGTTTGAACGAATTATGACCGGAATATAAACGGAGTTTGACCGGAACGAAATAAACCGAAACAAAATGAACGGACGGAGTGAGCGAAGTTTGGACTACCGCAGTGGACTGCCCGCTGCTGCAGTTAAACTTTAATCGCCGTACATGTTTGCCTGTAAATGGCTCACAAACCCGTATAGTTAAATGTTTACAAAATGTACTGATTGTAATTTGTATAGAAAGATAAACAAATGTCTTTTTCTTTACTCCTGCGACGAAAAGCCCCACGTGGCCCAAACTGCGAACTTTGACCCTGCAGAGCTATGCCCCTGAAAACAGCCGCATCACGTACCGTAGTCCTACCCGTGCGGTGCTTTTAAAGTGTGATCACCTACTGTTCACTTCCATAGTGTGATTACAGATGAATTTATTTTCAAAATACTATAACAACTACATGGTTTGTTGTCCCAAGATTCTGTTATAGTCGGCGTCTTTTGTTTGTATCAATTTTTATTGTACTCAGAATTAAGAGCCCCCCCCCCGCAATCCGCAATACATAACAACGGAATAAAAGAACATTTCACATGGGGTACATGCTGATCTAATCCCCATTACGAAGTTAGAGTATATTACCAATATAATAATAGTAACAATTTAAATTAAGCCTAGAGCTCAAATTAACAAAAAAATGAATCCCGTTTTGCGAGACATGAGAAAATATAAACTAGCACATATCTTGAAATGAAATCTTTAGTACTTCCATTTATAAATATCTCCCTCTGCTCTCTCATTGTTATTTATTATTTAATTATTTATTTTAATGTCTAGCGCTGCAAAAGATCTTAAATGAACGAATAAATGTACCGTGAAATTTAAATAGAGCATTGAGTTGATGGGCCGCGAAATCCGAATGGGAAGGGGACTACAATTTCAATCAATCAAAAATCGAAATGTAATCTGGTGGGTCTAACAAAAGGAAAAATAGTTGATAAAATACTTAATTAACATTATCCTGGATGGTATAAAAAAAAGATTCGTTCTCATCGAGGCGTACAAGGTACATTCCAAAGATGTTTTCCGTCCTCAATACAATTGTGTTGCGGAAACCTGTCGCTTATGTACGGAAGATATCATGGAGAAACAACTTAGTAGACCATTCTGCCTAAATATTTACATAATACTAAAAATTCGTCTGGACTAATGTGATAACAAACGAGAAGAATGCAAGATAAGTTTACCGATAGCACAGAAGAATATATAAGATAAATATTCTGATAAAAAATATTATTAAACAATTTTGAATAACTTTTTCTTTTCTCATATCGCCCAATCCTATAAACAGTTCATAACAGATCATATTGTAAAACGCAAATAGAATACAGATCTAGCATGAATGGACGAAATTCTTGCATAAAGCATTCACTTTTTGCACGAGAAAACCGGAATGTGAAATTGAAGACCTGCTGTGACCTTCTCGCGCGGACCTTGGCGAGAGCACTCTTTCGCGCAGACGTCGCGAAAGATTTCATCCCTACCCCAATTTAGAGCATATAAAATTATGTTTTTAGATCTAATATAAACTTGATTGTAATAGAAAGAAGAAACATATATCTCTGTGAATCTGGGGATGATGAAGATCGATCTTCGTTGTTTTCTTGAAGTTGGAAATCCGTGACAAGTTGCCATTTTCAACTACTGTTCTCCGTGAATGTGACAAAATAATTTATTACACACGTTTACATTTAATGATTTATGAGAACGAACCGGAATGAACGCAAAAGGATCAACGGAGTTTGAACGAAATATAACCGAATTGTGTCGATAGGTGACAAGCAATGAAATACAAATGAAAATATGTTTGATCACTATATCCAAACATATACCATGCAGATTTATGTTCGTTTTGACGCGCTGGAGACACGCGGGTGTGAACGTTACTCACAGTAGGATGCTATACCCGGTGCCACAGGCCGTACGGGATGTTGTTTGGCCCCAGCATATCAGATTTAAGGATCAGAAAAATAATCTCAATTGTACAAAATATTAGTGCCAGGGTTTTTGTAGGAATGGGAAGAGAATCAGCGGGTGAGAAAATCAGGACAAATAATCGGGACAACATCGGACCAACACGGTGACAAGATCGGACCATGATCGGGACGTCATGATGCTGTCACGATGTTGTCCCGATTTTTCAACCGGGACAAGACCAGGTCAAAATCGGGACAGCATGATGTTAACACGGTGAAAAGATCGGGACAAGATCGGGTTGATTTTTATTGAGCTCATTTCTTTCCTGTACTGTAAGAATGGTGTTCTTATGTGCAAATGGCGACCGCCAGATGTGTCACCTGATGAGTGGGCAGGTAAGTATCAGATTGTAGTACCAAATTCATATCGTTCAGATATCCTCAGACTAGCCCATGAAACACCTCTTTCAGGCCATTTAGGTGTTAATAAAACATATCACAAAATTCTAAATCATTTCTATTGACCAAATTTAAGGAAAGATGTTATGGAATTTTGTAGGTCATGCCACACATGTCAAATGATAGGAAAACCAAACCAAACCATACCAAAGGCCCCTCTAAAACCAATCCCTACATTTGAGGAACCATTTAGTAGGGTGATTATAGATTGTGTTGGTCCATTACCAAAAACAAAGTAAGGCAATCAATACATGTTAACAATCGTGTGAGCTTCAACCAGGTTCCCTGAGGCCATTCCTTTACGGAATACTAAGGCAAAAACTATTGTTAAGGCCTTAGTTAAGTTTTTCACACTTGTCGGCTTACCCCAATCTATTCAGTCTGATCAGGGATCTAATATCATGTCGGGAATCTTTCAACAAGTCCTGCATGAATTGGGAATAATGCAGTACATACTACCCAGAAAGCCAAGGTGCATTAAAAAGATTTCACCAGACATTAAAGAACAAAATCGATCATAGAGGTCCATGTCTCCTACTAGCAGCACCAGTTATGGTGGAGTACATCCACCATAACTGGCGCTGCTGCTGCGGGGGCCATGGACCTCTATGGTCGATTTTTTTTGGTCGATGATATATCATATCATTGATGAAGAGTATGATTTGAAAATGGAGATATCGCTGATGAGCTTAACATAATCTAATACAGCGAATGGCACCCATATTGGATTATGCACATCCATAAAACATAATACTAACTGTCCTCTCACCAATGTCCATGCACTCCCCAAGTTTGAAGTAGATTGGTTGAATCATTCTAGAGTTATTGTCCAGACAAGATCTAAATGCTGAAAATCTAAGATGACTGATGGTGGCCATCTTGGATTACACAGGTAACTGAAAAGCAATGACAACTGTCCTCTCACCGATGTTAAGCCAAACTGCAAGTTTGAAGTCGATCAGTTGAATTATTCTAGAGTTGTTGTCCAGACAAGATGCAACTGCTTAAAATGCAACATAATCCAATATCGGTGGTAGATGGCAGCCAAATTGGATTATGCTCGTTCATGAAACACAATCCTAACCGGGATCTCACCAAGGTCAAGGGACTCCCCAAGTTTGAAGTAGATTAGTTGAATCGTACTCCAGTTATTGTCCGGACAAGATCAAACTGCTTAAAATCCAATGAAATCCAGTATGGCTGATGGTGGCCATATTGGATTAAGCACTTCCTTGAAAAACAATCCTAATCCTCCTCTCAACACTGTCAAATCAGTCCCCACATATGAAGTAGATCGGTTAAATCGTTCTCAAGTTATTGTCCGGACAAGATACAACTGCTTATAATCCAATATGATTGACGGCGGCCATATTAGATTATGCACATTGCTGAAAAACAATCCCAACCGTCCTCTCACCAATGTCAAGGCACACCCCAAGTTTGAAGTTGATCGGTTAAATCGTTCACGAGTTATTGTCCGGACAAGAAAATCTAAGATCCAACTGCTTATAATCCAATATGGCTGACGGCGGCCATATTAGACTACGCACATTGCTGAAAAACAATCCCAACCGTCCTCTCGCCAATGTCAAGGCACACCCCAAGTTGGAAGTTGATCGGTTAAATCGTTCATGAGTTATTGTCTGGACAAGAAAATCTTTTGGAATTACGGAACTACGGACACCAGTGTTTCTAAGTCCCCCCCTACTAAGTAGCGGGGGACAATGATTAGGACTTATTGTTTTAACAATGAAAAAGACTGGGATGAAGGCATACATTTGTTATTGTTTGCTGTTAGAGAGTCTGTTCAAGAGTCTTTAGGCTTCAGTTCATTTGAATTAGTCTTTGGTCATGCAGTTAGAGGACCACTTAAACTGCTATAGTTAAAGTTCCTAGACACTGATTTTGACCCATGTAGTCTCTTACAATATGTGTTGGACTTTCGCACTAGGTTGACTAAAGCATGTGATTTGGCCATGTTAAATTTAAAGTCGACACAAAAATGTATGAAAAAAACATATGATAAACATGCCCTTGAATGAAGTTTCAAACCTGATGAGAAGGTACTGGCATTTCTGCCTATTCCTGGTAATCCACTTGAGGCTACGATGGTCCTTATGTTATTGAAAAGAAATTAAGAGACATTAATTATGTAATTCTCCTGACAGGTGTAAACCCAAACAGTTATGTCATGTAAATATGTTAAAGTTATACATAGACAGAGATAGCACTAACAGTACTGTACACCGTGTAAGTGTAGTTAGTTCTGACCCTGATAATAATGAAACTTGTGAAGAGCCATTGACAGCAGCGAAATTACAGAACATTCTACTTAATTTGGATTCCAAGTTGTGTCATCTTCAACCAGCGCATCCGGAAGAACTTCGAACTCTGCTCAGTCAATATGAACATTTGTTTCCCCGACATTCCTACTCAGACTGATAAAATTTCACATGACGTCAATGTCGGAGATTCTAATCCAGTGAAGCAGCACCCATATCGTACCCATAACACCCATAACACCATTAAACAAAACTACCTGAAAAAAGAGATTCAGTATTTATTGGACAATGACTTCATTGAACCAAGTAATAGTAACTGGAGTTCACCTTGTATCCTTGTTCCAAAGCCAGATGGCAGTTAGGCTGGTTAAAGATAATTTCCTGTTTAGCATCACCGCCCGCCCCCGAAATTTCGTCCGCCCCAAAAAAATTTTTTTTTTTTTTTTTTTTGCCTAAAAGTCCGTTTTCGACTCAAATGTCCGTTTCCGAGGCCCAAGTCCGCATTTTGTAGATAACCGAGCATGCTAAGTTGTGAAGCGTGGTCGCTTCAAAGTTGCGAAAATGCCATTCGTTATCTGCCAAGTTCGACGATCAGTGGATGTATTGAAGGCCTGGGTGGGATTAAAGATCCCAGAGACTCTTTCTCTCGACGAATTGTTCTATGGCCTTGTATCTGGGATGCTTGAGGGTAAGAAATATGACTGTTGTTGTTGTTGTTGTTGCAATACAATCACAGTTTCCTGAAACGCTCATACTACTTGAAATTCGAGGCAAAAAATCGTGCTTCTTTTGTATGCATGGTAGTATAAAATGCTACAATATATACACTGTTTTTATAATTTCTAAAAAGTTGCTGGAAGAATGAAACTCCCCTTCAGTCTCACATGTTGTGTGCCTGCCTGCAGAATTTTCAGAATTTTTCTTGTTCATTCTCTGTGTATCCATTCATAATTGTCACAGAATGAAAATATATACATGTATGACTTCGAAAAGGATAGTTTTACATAGTGGTGTTGGATGCCACGAGTGTGTTGTGGTCAGGGTGGGGGGCGGGGGGGTCCAGAATTGAAATTTTCTCACCTATCGCTTTCATATATTTTTTTGACAACTTGTTGGTGAATTCAGATTGAAACTAAAAATATTGCTTGCATAGGGCAATGGCTGCATTTTGGGGATTGTATAGGGAAACGTATGGTGATGGGTGTATTTGCCTCAACCCATTTCAGGTCAACCCATTGATGACACTGATGGGGTGGTGAACATCTTCGTCGGGGATAAGAAGTCTATGACACGTGTAGTGGCGTCTGAAACAACAGTGGCAGATGTGATAAACACTCTAGGAAACTTCATTGAATTTGTTCTGACAGGCGAAACTGAAAAAGCAAGCCAGCACAATGAGCAGAACGCTTTCACTGTTCTGATGGCAGCAGCGAGGAACACCAGTCAACTTCCACCAAAATATGATCCACCAAGAAACAAAAAAGACCAACTGAAGAATGATATGATTGATTGGATGGCCAAAAATCGTGTCGGTTGGTCTCCTCAAAACGTCACTTCACTGGGTCCAAAGTTTGTAAATACACTAGCTGATGCCATGTGGTCCATTGATGGCAATCATGCGACTTTGGAGCATCGCAGTTGTGGAGTTCCAGGTTTGCTGTCACATTTTCAAGGTTACAATAAACCAGAAGACAGAAAACGCAAGAAGATCAACGCAGACTCACTGAAACACGCAGATGTGACGACCACAGCTGGGGCCTTGTTTGATTTGGCATCTCATGGATTCTTGAGAACCGATCCATGGAAAGCGATTTTTGAAGCTATTCTGAAGTTGGCCACCAATTTGCGTCGGTATGCCGTCTACCTGCAGCAAACGAATGATGCCATGCATACACACCATATGA
The DNA here is from genome assembly GCA_036873755.1 of Hanleya hanleyi. NCBI lineage: Eukaryota > Metazoa > Mollusca > Polyplacophora > Lepidopleurida > Hanleyidae > Hanleya > Hanleya hanleyi. The sequence continues at coordinate 122,146 of JAVTVY010041994.1, read as the reverse complement.
AGCTTGCGAGACAGATCAGTGAGAAAGAGCAATGGAACATCTTGCCCGCATCGTCCACAATAAAACCAACTAGACAGGCTAGATATAGAACTCTCATTGAGGCCGTTAATCATGCAGACATGTTCGAAGTCATCTGTGTAAATGAGCATGCCCCATCTGAACCAGCACAGAAATATGTCTACATTCATGAAATAAAGGTACCAGTTCGATGTGTATTGTACACTTACTCTGGATCCAAAGAAAACTTGACCTTTGTGTGAAAAATCCCGATCAATGCTGACAAAGAATTGATCGAAAAGAACCAAAAGATTTTGGATGAAATAAGAAGAACACTGCCGAGGTATCACACACGGGCCATGCGCAAAGCCTTCGTGGACAAGTTTGGGAGAGTAACCACCTGTAAACCAGTAGTACTGAGAGAGGCCTATCGGCGTCTAACTGGAGACTGTGCAGCTGCCAACACCCTCACTGAAGCAGAGATAGACAAACGAGTGGCTGATATGTTGGACCTTGAGGACGAGGATCTCGTATGCGATTTACGGTTACTGAATCCTGGAAAGCCGCTACAATACAATGATTTTCTTGAAGCCTGTAAGACGTACATCACCGAGAAGCTAGAGACAGCTGTTGACGAACGGAGGCATGATGATGTTGCAGAATCGGGTGACATCGTCACTCATCTTGCAACAGCAATGAATACAAGCCATCTGTATAATGAAGTCTTGAAGTCATTCCCAAAGGAAAGCCCCATTCCGTCCCTGCAGTGGCTGCGATTGCAGTTCTGGCCTCGACGCTGCAACACACTTGCTTCCATAAGGTACCATGGAACTCTGAAAATTAAATTCATGGTTCAAGCTCGACAGTTCCGCCACACACATGAGGATTGCCACTATGCATCGGCCTTGTTCAGATACCAACGAGAATTTGCTGTTAAATACAGAGACCATTCCACCTTTGTATGCTGTGATGACAAACACAGCGTCAAAGTTGGAGAACCTGGATTCCCTGTGGCGGCAGCTGAACGTGGAAAGGAGGTGTTGGTTTCGATGGACTCTAAATTTCAAGTAGGAGATCACGACTTCACCAAACTGCCTACATCGGCCTACATTCCTTTCCAACAAGTGTGCTTTATTGGCCTTCTTTCTGGAAAATGACTTGGATTACTTGCTAGCCGTGAGAACGCCACCATATCATAGCTGGAAGAATCCCGCAGAGCGCATCATGTCAGTTATCAACTGCGCTCTACAGAGCATTGGCATGATGCGTTCCATCACGGAAATGGAGGATAAGCTGAAAGGATGCAAGAAAATGAAAGACATCCGAAAACTTGCAGAGAAGAATCCTGCCACAAAACAAGCCATTTCAGACTCGCTGCAACAGCCTCTCTCCTTGCTGAGTAAACTGCTGATGGCCTTGGATATAAAAGGAGAGCCATTTTACGTCTTTCCAGCAGCCGAATTGGCAGACCTGGATGCATTGTGGGCAAACGTCTTGAAAATAGATGACACAATGACGAGAACTGATACTACCATGAAATCAATAGAAGGAAAACCTGCCATCACCGACTTTTTGAAAAGTCACTGTCTGTCTCGACATTACTTCTTCTGCGTCAAGAAGTGTGGTGATCCTACCTGTATCGTTTGCAAAGCTCCCAGGCTACCAGCTGAAGTGTTCGAATCCCTTCATCACTTACCTGACCCAGAGCCTTTGGATCCCGACCACTACAAACCATTTGTTGACGTGTATGGAACTCAAACAAGTGAGAAGTTCCGTCCTAGCTTGAAAACCAAACAGACAAAAACACATGGTATTCCGTTCGCACCAAGTGGCCATCATGCCAAGAATACTGGTGTTGTCGTGCAGTGTGATGATTGTGATAAGTGGCGATGTCTGTACAGCAAGCGGAAGCTGGCAGCCCAGGAACGAGAACATATTGAACTCTTACTCTCTGATGTTGTGTACACGTGTGGTTCCAATTTCGCTGATCTAGAGGAACCAGAGGCCAGTGCCTTCAAGAATGTTTTCGTGAAGGGAAATCTTTCATGTCGGGACGTCACAGAAAAGACTTACTACACTGCGGGCTATGAGGACATATGTTTTTTCTGTGGGGGCTTGATGATCTTTCTGTTACAGCCGAGTGTTACCCAATCTGTGAAGCATGTAAGCTAACCCATACCCCAGAAAAGAAGGCAACACGGAAGAAATTCAAAGAATAGTTTAATATGGCAATGCAAAACACATAAATTCACTGAACAGTTCTTGCTACTTTGAAATATTTCCAAGACAATGTTGACTATTATATTTTATACGCTTCAAACTGGAGCAAATTCAGTTGACATTTTTGATGAATCGTGTGCCTTTTTTATATGAACTGTACATCTAGTCAAACTTTGATGATCTCTATATGACAGGGGCGGCGGAACCGGGGGGGCCAGGGGGGGCCAGGCCCCCCCAATATTCAGAGAGGGGGGGCCAAGGACCACTTTGGCCCCCAAAAAATTTCGCTTAACCACTTGGTCTCCATAATAATTTCGCTCAGCACTAAAGCCTATGCATGTGCACGGGTATTTGGAAACGGGCATTTGAATTTACAATACCATGGTATAGCGTTTCCTGTTCTCCTGTGTAGGCCTTATGATCTCAAACTTGCGACCTATAGCTACTCTACAGAATGCGTTATCGTCAAACTGAGAATTATTCTCGAACTAATGTATAGTCTACCTTCTGGTGATCTCGTGCAAGTAGTATAAATATCCAAGATATCTGTTGATGTGAAAGTTCACGAAGGAGCCCTGTGTGTGGATGTGGTTAAATTCTGTACGCTACTACTGTTCTGATACCTGCTCTTACTGACAAGCTCGCTTAATCAATTTGTCAAACATGTTGAATGAATGTAAATGACTTGTATCTTCCATTTGACATGATAAGGAGATATGATAAGGCGGCATTTTGGCCTGTGCGTGGTGCGGTTGAAACCGAAAAAATGTCCTAAAAATAAATGACTTTTGATGTAACGGCAAGAGAGCATGATATGTGAAAGTTCTAGCTCGATTGCATGATCATTATAGTATGAAATTGAAATCCGCAGCATGTGCTATTTCGTGAAAAACTTGTAGGTGTGTTGTAGCGACTGCCGCGATAATTTTAATCCCTGTTAGGTTAACTTTATTGAATGTATTGAACCTCGTGTTGAAACCCTCAGGATTCCTGCATCGCAAATACATTCAATTAAATGCAATGTCGAAAATATACCAACACCTGTCCAGTGTTTGTCCTATCTAGCTTCAGCGGGAATCCCCGGCCGTGTTCCTCAACTTAATATTCCGTAGTAAGATGGCCGCCTCTCCTGCTTGCCGATAAAGAATCATGGTGGCGGGCATTGTAGTTGATGGCACCCACAATTTTTCATCCGATTCGAATTTAAATAACGAAAAGTATTATCGATGGCTTCTTCTCTTGCTGGGGTCCCGGTGTAAAAAATAGCAACGGGACACATTTGATGCAGAAAAGACGAAATATTTATCTACTGTCACTGAAATAGGAAACGCACAAGATGATGTTGAATCAGTTGGACTCTGCATCGATGTTCAGCCTTGTTCATTATAATTTTTTTAGCGTTTCGGAAGAGGTAAAAATAGGAAAACTCGCTGTGAATTATCACCCCTAATAGGCCTCGGAAATGCTCTAAAATGCGTTAAATGGACGCTTAAATTTCAAAAAATTTCGGGGGAGGACCCCCGGACCCCCCGCTTCGCGGGCGGGGGACACCCCCTCCCGGTCCCACCCCCGGTTTGGCCCCCCCAATATTTAACTCCTTCCGCCGCCCCTGTATGAGACAACACATCATCTGATATTGATGGTCCAGTTGTATTATAAACTTGCTGCGTTTGTTGGGTAACAGTAAAAATGGAAATTGAATTTGAAATGAGCTATTAGTTTTTTATTGTGCTTATAATATGTCCCTTCGAAATGTTTCAGAGAAAAACTGGTGGTCACTGCAGTATTGCATTTAGTCGTTCCTAAAATGCTTGAGATAGTTGACACCTGTATTATGCAATTATCGTCACAATACTAGCCCAGAATTCAACATCCAATGGCCAGCCATGATCATTCATAAAGAATTTCCACATCTATTTATCGTACTTGTGGACAACCAACGTTTTGAAAATCTACAATTATGAAGGCAAACAGCAGAGCAGGACGATGGATGCCACCTACTTTATTCAGAGCAGAAATTCAACTATTCAGGCAAGGTTTATTGATGATTTTATTCACACAAGCCACTAAAAAAAAAAAAAAAAAAAAAAAAAAAATCCGCCCTCCCTACCCAGATTTATATAAAAAAATGATGCTAAACAGGAAATTATTTTTAACCAGCCTTAGGGAGCGTAGCAAAAATCAGAACGCGATTTCTGTTCCAGTGGAACAAGTGAATGCCCACTGTTGAACGTTTCAGTAACTCGGAACGTTCGGCAGGAACGTTCCACCTACCAGGAACGTTCAGCATGAAGGCACCCGAACGTTTTGGTCACCTGAACGTTCTGATGCACCCGAACGTTCTACGACCAGCAACTAAAAGTCCCAGATTCGCATACTGTACGCTTGCGATTCCCGTTAGCTCACGCACTGCTTTCGCGTATCTTTCGCAGGTGCGTACGCGAAAGCTCGACATCAAGAAATTGAGTGGTTTCGTGTCCTAGTTTCAAGTCTCTCTATCTTTCCCGAAAGCTGTATCAGTGTCAATAAAACGTCGTGAAATGTTGCCGTTTTGTGTAATTAAAGGTTTATGAGTTTGTCTGTGTTGATGTGTTTGCACCCGAGTTAAATTATGTCAAAATAATAATGGTTGGCGCGATCGAAAAATAACTTGCGACAACGAAGTTTTGCCGCGGGTTGTATGATATCGCCTACCGGCACTCCGAACACTTGGCATAGAACAAAATACGTCTTTATTTCCCTGACTGGAATCAGTGGGGCTTATAACACGTTCAGTTGTTATCTCTGCATTAATTATGCCGATTTTAAACAAGAAATAATTGTCCCCCGCAGTTTCTGGAATTGAAATTAACATCTTCAACTGTGCGAACTTTGACCCTGCAGAGCTATGCCCCTGCATGAAAACAGCCGCTCCACGCACTTTGGTAGTCCTTCGGACGAAGTGTGATCACCTGGGGACACTTTCATCAAACTTCGTACGCAACATTTTTGCGTATATTTTGCGCATTCAACTCCGTAAATCAAAATGGACTTTCACTAAACTTCGTACGGTACGAATTTGCGTAAATCTGTGCGTAAATCTACGGCAGCTTCTGAGGTGGCGTACGAAAATTTTCTTGCGTAAATTCGGTTTGTTTACACCACGTGACTTTCGGCGATGAACGTACAACCTCATGACCTGCCGTTTTCGGTTAAATACCTTTCAAATTGTGTCTCCAGTTGACTTTCAAGTTATCGCACTGACAATCTACATTCCGTGTCTTTGTGTAGATCTCAGTTTCATTGAAATGGGAACCAGCCGTATGTGAAGAATGCATCAAGACTATGTCATAGGTGGCGAAAACTGGCCTCTGGGTCAAGTTTTAATGGCAAAGAAGCAAATTCGCTTCTTTCTTTCGTCAATAAATTAATAGGCGAGTCCCGGTATGCAGATACATTTCAAATCACTGGTGTGAAAGTTCTCCTGGGCTAAACACAGACACACAGTAGACATCAAGAGTTAAATACCAAATACCCTGATTATCAAATCGTAATTTTTGCTAGATTTTCGCACTGGCAGAGTTTTGCATGATCAGAGACGACACTGTAACATGCATTTTCATGCACAACTATAGGCTGGTTTGGATATTATTATTTAAATATCAGACCTTATAATTTTGCCGAGGCATGAGACTTGAATATATCCACCCGGACGGTATAATATTTGTTTCATATTTTCTAGCCTACCACAGGGGCGTCACTAGGATTTCAAAAGGGGGGGTGCGAATGTTTTCAATTTCCAAGGGCGGATGTAGTGAAAGTTCACAGGGGGGTCGACAATCACAGCCCAACAGGCGAGGGTGCAGGGCCGCCTAGGCCCCGGAAGCTCCGGGGTCATAGATCTAAGTGTTTCCCGGATATAAATCTGAACATAATGTATGCAGATTCATGGTCCTTTCTTCACGTTTTTTCGCATTTATAAGAACACATCGATGTTGTGAAAAATCACACCACACCACACCTGAATCCATTTGACTTTCTAGTTATATTTAACACATACAAAACGATGACCTTTACGCCATGGAACATTAGAAACCAATACTAGTACCAATATGAATGATTTACACAAAGCTAAAATACGCGAATCATGTCAGACCAACAGGTCCTAGATTGCCGGAGATGCTCCCCCATAGATCCGCCCTTGATTTCCCATTTTTCACCATCTCAGGAATGCGCACCAAGGGCGCGCGTTTCTAGGGGCGCCGGGGGGGGGGGGGGGGTGCCCCCGCCGGAAAATTAGGATTTTTTTTACGCTTTTCCCTGCATTTTAGCGTATTTTAATGCTAAACTGGGATTTTATATCTTACGTAATTGTCGTATTTCCAATCTACGGACAAAAAGGGGGTGCGTTCGCACCACACGCACCATGGGTAGCGACGCCCTTGTACGATCATTATACATATTTCATCCTTCACAGGCTCCAGGCCATAAATGGGTGACCAAAGGAAATTTTGAACTTACAGGATACTTTTTCTGCAAACTCAAGCAATTTTGAACGATCCTTGGTTATTTTAGACATAATTTCATGAAAATGCCCAGATGAGTGAGATTTTGATATAGCTGCGTGAGAATGCCAAATAGTTTCACGTCGAATGAGTGAGAATTGACAGGTCCGTTATTATCTATATAAGTTGGCCAAGAAACCGTAAGATACAGAAATAAATCAAACAAATGAAAAAATTAGCACCAAATCCAGGTCATCAAAATCACTGACAATCAAGTTGGATTCTTTAAAATGAACAAGTCGTTCACATGTACAATCTAAGCCATGGTTTAATAATTGGGATTGTTCATATGAATACCATGAGGTACATAACTATTACATGTTGTTTATTGCGCAATTATTCCAATACAAGAACAGAAGCATCAGGTCTGGAATGGCAGCTGCCAATCCATCAACTTAAGAGTGTCCTACTCTGAATATCATCCTAGGACAGAATATCTGGATTTAGATATTGTCTGAGGCTCTGAAATTGTGAACTATTTAGTCTATCCTATTAAGACACTCACCCATGCAAGCCCGCCTTCAAGTCGGATTAAATGTAAACAACTTCCATGAGACACATTTCACTGTACAGATCTTGTTGAATGACAGCTTGTGAATTTTGAGTTGACGAAATTTGATTGGTCACATGCATCCTCGCACCAGTATACCAAATGCCGTACGTACTCTCTTGTACGTTTCATTCATCTTCGGATGTCAGGATTGACTCGACTCGAACTGCCATATATGCCATCATAGGCCTATGATGGTTTTGATATTCAGGTTGAGTGTCCTAGTCCATAAATCAAAACACTTTATTGCCATGAAAATATCAGCACCAACTTTAACGAAATTAGAGCATAAATGAACAAAATTAAGCTAGGTTTTCAATGATGACAGTAAGGCAGTAATTCTATTCTTGCCATCAAATCCATATGACTGACAAGTACCACTGTATCGTATTAGTACAATGTATCTCAGTCACTCTGCAATCCGCATTTTCTACCTTAATTTTGGGACAAAGGATTCTCACCGACAGACTGACGTGTACACTGACACGGTCTCTCCACTTAAATTTGTGGATTGTAGTATCCCTCCCTTCAGTATGGAATATTTTTAATCAATGATAAATTGCCAAAATTATCATCAATGTAAGAATATTAGTCCCTTCTTGAAATAGATAATTTGATGTATACATGTATTTCCATATTTACAGCAGTTATCAATGGTTAAAAACCCTAGGCTGTAGATATAGGCAGGAGAGGAAGATTAGGAACCACACTGGGAGTCATGTGTCAATGCACCTATCGAGTTGCTGTTGCAGATCCATTGTCTAGAAACTGAAGTGAAAAAGGCGGCTTACTGTGATAAACCTGCATCAGTTGGGTTGTAATTGGATCTTGCAGGTCATATGGCATTTCCTATATAGCCTCAGGTTATTAAAGTGACTGACAATATTGGGTCTACTATCAGAAACTTTCCACTTTATTTTGTCATATGTGTTACCACTGAACCAGTTTTGATAGTCTTTTGTGATGTTTCTTTGATGTGTCGGAGCCCCGTCGAGCTTCCGGGGATTGATCTGGGATGTCGTCGTGCACACCGCAGGTCATGGTAAGAATAGGCCTCAGCTCCTCATGCAGCTTGTCGTAAGAGGCGACTAACTGAGGCACCCGTGGGGTTCCTGGGTGTGAAAAGGAATAGGACCCCACTCGTGTGGTTCCCGGGTGTGAAAAGGAATAGGACCCAACGTCGTGATATGGCTGAAATATAGTTGAAAGCGACGTTAAATCATATTTACTCACTCATCCTTGATGTGTCTGAATGATAATATACCTGTACTATTAAAGAATGCTTTCCAGAGATCCACACTACGGTGGCCTTATGGTTAGGGTGTTGGCCTTGTAAGCGGTAGGTACTGGGTTCAATCCCAGGCCGGGTCATATCAAAGACTTGAAGAATGGAACTTGTTGCTTCCCCAGGCCACTTACGCTCAGCATTAAGAGGATAGAACAAGGACTGGTTCGCTCGGTGTTCGTATAATGTGACTGAGTAGGGTGTCATATTTGCCTAAGACATGATATTTCGGTCGGACAGCACTATAAAATGGCAGCATTAGACAGGTTAGGGGAATCCCGCTCTCTAAAATGGAGGTAAAAAGGGCCATTTTCGCTCAATAAATCAGTTCACATAATGAATTCAGCAAAATTCTCTTGAGGCGCATACAGACATATCTATCCGCATTAAATGGTAGTAAAAAAGTAAATTGTCACCTATCAAATTTGCATAATAATAGGCCAAACATCCTTCGCGCTGTTTAAACAACATTGACTGGTTCTTCACATGGGAAATTAATTTTATGACATGGAACAATAGATAAATCAATGCGCCTGAAATTTTGATGCATTGGTTAAGAAGGAATCAGAAGTTATTGAGCAAAAACAATCTTTTTTGCCTCCATTTTAGAGAGTGGGATCGCCTTTACCTGTTAGATCTGCTCAATTGTAAACAAGTAGGTGAATATATACACAGTAGACATGAATCGCTTCTGTTCCACAACCATATGCATGTGTGAGCCAAGTTTGGGGTTCCCAGGTATAATCATTCTTGAGATATTGTGTTGAGAACAAAAGACAGACATATGTACGTGATGACACTGTCCCAAAGGGGTCATTCAAGCATTACGTTCGCAAAAAATTTGATTTTTTTAGCCCCTCCCATATGCAAAATTTAACCCAGCATACATAGAAAAAAATAAAATCTGATTATTACACCCCCCCCCCCCCCCACTCGCTGCGTATGTAATAAGTTGAATGCACCCAAAGCCAAAATTTAGGCCATCCACAATAATATCTTTGTTTCCATTAACCCTACCTACACATATATTTTGCAATCAATAAAGAAGTTTGCGTAGGCATTTTTTTTATGTCTGTTTTTCAGCAGTACCCCATGAAATCCTATACAAAAGGTAAAAAATTGACAAAGAAAAAGTAATGAAAGAAAAGAAGAAAAAAAACCACCTGCCAACCTACCTACCTATCCAATTTTTCTAAAGTTGGTTACTGGAAACACAAATATTATTGTGGATGGCTTTAGCAGTAGCCCATGACCAGATGCATATGTGTTGTAACTTTGGAGATCCTCGGGCTTGGAATAGTCATTCTTGAGATATTGATAGATGACAATTACAAGTGTCTAGTCCGTCATTCATATTCAGCCGTCGTCCATTAAAGAATATCCGCATCCGTAATCCAAAGACCTAATTCATATAATAGATTTAGCACCAAATTAAAAGAATACATCATAGTATACATAACACTAGGCTACTTTCCTGTAAGAGAGAAGCAGTCAATAGTTTTCAATGATGCCAGCAAGACATCATGATGTCTTTGTGTGTATTGTTACTTTTTACATGAACACCAAGGTCAATTTTGCAGAGGGGTGAAAAACCTGGTCAGTTTTTAAATGAATGTGCACATGTAGGCTACAACTCAATCTACAACATTTCGGAGTCGAGATTCATCCACACATTTCTCAAACTTTTCTAAAACAGGTACATGTACTATTTTAATTCTTCACATATCAAGTTAAATACTACACTAGCATTCCATTAACCAGAAAGGCATGTTATGTCATGTAGATAAGTGACCAATCAAGATAGGCGCTAAATGGTATCTTGCAAACTCCAAATATGGCAATTGGTTTAATTGAAATGGGAAATGTATACATGTATTTCCTTCGAACATTTCTGCTGTCTGGGTCTCTGAATATGGACCACAAAATATTCATAGAGCTATGACATTACCAAACCTTAATCCAAAAGAAGACTGATCACATTTGGTCAAGGCGAGTACATCATGTGCATGTAGAGCTCGACTTTGTGTGTGAAGATGGTAACTTTAGAAATTAAAATTGGTCATACATCTCAACCTTATAGTTGCAGCACACTTGAATCTGCCATTTTCACATTAATCCTCAGACAATATTCCCTTCAGTGTATCTGTGAATTGACCCACGACTTCAGCTGATCAACTACTGGTAGTATAATTTCAATTTGCTCTATCTTTTAACCCAGGACAATATTTTGTACTGGTGATATCAAACCTAATTCTATACATGTACAGTATTCAAAGAAAGAGTTATTATGCTTAGAATAATGTATAATTTGGCAAATATTACATGGAAATATGCCAGCTATCACCAGTTCAAAATAGTGGATTGAGAGATGGGGCAAAGTAAAATTGCACTAGCTAAAGTCAAGGATCAGTGTATAGACAGGCTCTTCTTTTTTATCTCAATAATGTGCAAATGAGCCATTGTATTGACTAATTCTGTTTGTTTCATTTTTATCAGACATATGTGTATTCTTGTTTGGTCTTACATTATCAGTGATGTGTAAAATAATCTAGCTGTTACACTGAATGCAGAATGTCTTGTATCCTACAAATTTCCTGCTTCTGATAACATTTTTTAAGCAATACCTGAAAGTGTCATTGTATGGAAATTTAAGCTAGGCCAAACCACTTGCTTCTAAAACTGAAGTTTATGTTTCTTCTTCAGCCCCAGACATTGTACTGCATGTGTCCAAGGTTGAATAAACATGCGTTGTCTTTGAAATGCAGTCCATAATGGGGATTTGTGTTTGTCAGACTAGAAATGGTGTGAAGAATAATTATTCCAAGAAGAATGTGTAAAATCATACGTAGATACTCCTATGTGAAATGTCATATTCCCTTAGCTCTGTAAGATGATATTGCTTCTGTTAAATGAAATAGGATTTGTATGGATTTTTATCAACCCTATTATATCTGTGAAAATCTGGAGCAAATCTATAGTTTATGCTCTGCTAATCATGCTGTTGTGAAACTTTCAATTATAGTCACAGGTGTTGGTGTTATTCGGTATGCCCATTGCAGCAATAAGTTGTCACTTAATTGAATCTTGTCTTCATTCTCTATGAAGTTGCAGTCTTGAACTTAGCAATACACAGTACTAAATTAGTACATTTTGCAAATTAGTACATTTTGCAAATTAGTACATTTTGCAAATAAAGGCTATCTGGATGAATGGAAAACTGGTGAATATTCAAATACATGTATATATACATCAATTATTTTACAACAACTACATGCCAAATTCATCATCATGGACACCCAAAATGTCTTCTATGTTTAAATGAGGAACAAAGGGTCAGTTACCTGAATTGCACGAGATTTTCAACACAAATTTTGAGATAATGCCAACATACATGTAGATGTGTTCTGGAAACTCAAGTAATTTTTTAGGCTGTTGGTACTGAGGCAACATGTGCAAAGATTTTCCTTGACATATTTTGCAGTATTTGACATGTATGACATCTCATACACCATGTACACCAGCCATTATCAGGCAGAATATCATTTGAAGGGTTGATTTCATGAAGCCTGTACCAGTTCAACTGTTCTATAAAATAGAAACTCACAGTTTTAAGACAGAATCTCAAAGTTCTACAATATAATCCAAACATTGGTTGGTTAAATATTAGAAGACTTCTTGCCGCACCAAACATTTTAAAAATATTGTTCTGCAATGTCTAAAATACATGTTTATTCAGGCTACATGTGCCGACAAGTATGGAAAGGCAATCTGGGATCCCTGACAAGGTCAATCCAGGTCAATCCGATTGACCATTGACCTAAATTAGTACATTTAGCACATTAATTAGCATGCGTGACAGCATTCATAAAAACCTATGCCAAAAAAAAATAAAAAATCTGCCGGTCCACACCAATATATTGGCGAGTAGATGTTGATAAGCAAACAATTAAGTTTAATGAGCCTAATATGCAACATGTATGATGCCATAAAGTTCCATAGCACATGCATAGTTTATTATTATTGCTTTATTTTGTGTAAAATGAACCGTAAGCTATTGATCTTGTTAACAAGCTTTTAATCTGAAATCGATCAATTTTATTTCCATTTCAACCTACCCCAAACAATAAAAATACAAGAACTTCGGAATTCAGTGATTTGAAGCTAGATATATTTTTATGGAACATAATTAAGCTATAGTGGACAAAATTTTAACATTTTATCCAGGAAGGCATTATATTTATGTCAAATCTATACATTTCAGGCCGAAGCCAACAAGAATTTACTTTCGTGCTTTCAATTACAATACATGTAGTTTCTTCTTCAGCTTTAGCCAATGCAGGTGTTCTGGGTTGAATAGACCTGTTTTGAGATGCACCATACCTTTAGCAATCATGATACAGGAAACAACCAGGCTATCCTCAATGAATTTCAATTGTCCATATTGTGAGGTCATCATATAAATAACTACACCTATCAAGCTTTGTGGACTAGTTATAAATTAGAAGAATGATTATGTAATCTTTGTGGACTGGGTACAGTAGGTATACTAACTTTAGGTCTAATGTATAATGGTGATTTTTCTGTCAGACTTGAAATGAAAAAGAGAATGTTCATCTGAAGAAAACTGAATTGCCTCAAACTTATTTTCAATAGCATTTTAGGACTGTCCTTTTTGTCATTAATTTCAAAAGTTCTAGTTTTGACAAAAGGTTATTCTTCATGAAATATGGGATGACAAGATAATACTAAGTTTGATATGATACAACCTTTTTGCATAACTCGATAGCTTGGGAATTATTTTGAACAGGTGATTATGGGAGCTCATTCTGATTTGAAGTGTAACGAAAATCGACGAAATTCTGCCTGATGTTGTTTAGCAGGCTTTTATATGAATATTGATCTTGGATAAATAATACATGACAATATTCTGAATAGCAGATGGTCGAACTTTCACATTGCCATGATTTGATTATTTCAAAACATTCAAACTTTAGAAACGATGACACCAAACATGCAACCAAAACCAAATTTTATTGATCTAGCCCCATGCAAAAAGACATTGTTAAATAATGAAGTTATGGTACCCCTCCCGAATCATTGATATTGAATCACAACCTACCTATAAAACATTGTTGCCTGCTTACTATGTTCCAGTATACATGCTACCACACGTCTATGCCTCCACTGTGGGGTGATCGAACCAAAATGACATTTCTTATTAGAATGTGTATTTCATAGGGATAGACATGTCAAATTATTTTCGGTGGTCAATTCCATAGCTCCTAGCCTACTACACAGTGTTATCAATTCAGTATTTGTAGATTTAATGTGTAATACTGACCAAGTTGTTTGAACGCAGTTGCAAAATATACCTATGAATCCATTAGTCAATACACATGAGCAGCAATGTTTCATATAGATGTACAATTGTACAGGTATTACTATTGGTCAATCAATATATCGTGGGATGCAGACTATCACGGTTTATACATGTAGCTCACATATTTAAATGCATGTACTTTATTGTCTCTTATAAATGCTGTGTTCTTTGGCCTTAGTCTTTGGTCTTAACGGCATAGTTGCGCAAATAAACTTTGAACACTTGTATTGTAAAGGTAGAATAGAATCTCAACTATTATCCAAGCTGGTACCGTACGATAGTGCATGTTCACTTATAATTTATGTTCCCCCCCCCCCCCCCCCCCCTTCCGCGTCACTGTGATGAAAATATATTGCACAGTCTCCAATCATTTCTAAAGTAAGTTTACTGTCACAATACTGAGAATTTCCTTGACTGGTTGGTTCCAAGAAATAAAGCTACGGGGAGATGTGTTCAATTACCTACTGGTTTGTTCGAGTCGCCAAAATGTGCGTCAGTGATGCAGTTGGAGACCTGACAAGTGTTGTCCAACAACAACAACGTCTGGATTGGTGTCCATTCGGGCTCGTTTATTCAATTTATTACACCATTATACGTCGCTAAACTATCCCGTATATATGCGGGCAGTGACGGGGAAGCAGACTGAAGCAGGCAACTGATTATATTGCCAAACGTTATCTCGTTTTGCTATCTTTTGTGATAACAAGCACCTGCTATGCGGGGTCGATTTTCTATTGTCAGCCCTGGTTCGAGGCTACAACTGCACTTCCGGTATTTACGAATATATTTACGTAAAATGGATACGGAAGAAATTTACGGAGACGTTAGTGAAACCGGCGTACTCATGTCGTAAATATTTGCGTAAATTCGTCGTATGTTCTAAATCTTGCGTAAATATACGAAGTTTGATGAAAGTGTCCCCTGTAGCGTTAACTTCCATAGTCTACGGAATTTGTGATTGCAGATGAATTGATTATCAAAATAATACAATAACAACTACACGGCTTGTTGTCCCAAGGTTTTGTGTTGTAATCTGTTACAGCTCTTTTGTTTTTAACCTTGGCTGTTTGTTTTTTTTGTTTTTTTTTGTACGGTTTGGTCCCAGAGACTGAATGATTTTTTTTTTGGTACTAATATGCCCATTATGAGCCGATTACGGTAACAAAACAACGGAATAAAAGAACAACATTTCAGCTGGGGTACATGTAGATCTAATACCCATTACGAATACAATAATAGTAACACTTTAAATTAAGCCTCAAATTGATAAACTGAATCCTGTTTTGCGAGACAACAGTATATATAAAATGCCACATCTCATAAAATGGAACTACTTGTACATAGCGATTCTTATTTACTTCTATTTATATCTCATACTAATCTCTCATTGTTATTTATTATTTATATATCTAGCGCTGGAAAAGATATTCAACAAAGAAATGTACCGCGAAATTCAAATAAAACATTGAGTTGATGGGCCGCGAAATCCGAATGGGAAGCGGCCCTTAAACTATAATTTCAATTAATAAAATGGAATCGGCTGGGTCTAACAAAAGAACAAATAGTTGAGAAAATACAAAATTAATATCACCCATCCTGGATGGTATAAAAAAGATTCGTTCTCATCGAGGCGTATAAGATGTTTTTCATCCTCAAATTGTGTTGCGAAATCCTGTCACTTGTGTAGATATCACGGAGAAAAGTACCGATAATGAGAAACTTATTAGCCCATTCTTCCTAAATATTTACATTACGGCTGCAGCAATCTCAAGAGACACTTATTTGACAATTTCCTATCAGACACTTCTCAATGTAATTGTGGACATCTCAACGAGAATGTGGATCATTATTTTCTACATTGTCCCATCTTCCACACTCAACGTATCTTGCTGCTAAATAATCTTGCAACTATTTACGATATCCCGAGTATTCCAAGTCCAAAAACACTATTGTTCGGCGATCTTGCCAAAGATGAGGTTACTAATGTTCGTATTCAAAAAAATTTGGGCGATTATATTACCAAAACTAAACGTTTCTGAGTTCAATCTAACCTATATGTCCTATCTGCTCATCTGATGCTCTTCAGTGTCCAGACAGGTTTTACTCGTCTGGTTCTTTCATTTTCTCGCAGCACGGTGACACCCCGAGGTTCTCCCAGTGAAAACGTAACTCTTAAACTTGATCGTGGATTTGGTCACACTTGTTCAGCCTTGCCTTCCCTCTATCATTTCTTTTATTTGTCTTATTTGTAACTTGCCTGATGTAATATATATTTTTTGTACGGGGAGACGCAATAATAAGTTGTCTTAATGCGCTCCCCATTTCATCTCAAGAGTGAATAAATACTATTTAAACCAAATATTTACATAATACTAAAAATTTGTCTAATGTGAAAACTAACGAGAAAGATGCAAGATAATTTTACGGATAGCACAGAAGAATATATAAGATAAATATTCTGATAAAAAATATTATTAAACAATTTTGAATAATTTTTTTCTTTTCTCATATCGCCCAAATTTATGAACAGTTTTACAGTCGCCTTCATAAGAGATAATATAGAATACAGATCATCTAGAGTGAATGTGAATTTTGAATGTGAAATTGAAGACCGAAAAGTTCCCTGCTGTTGACCTTGTTGTTATTGCCAGCACTCGGACCTCGGAGAAAGCACTCTTTCGTGCAGACGTCGCGAAAGATTTCATTTCGACTTAGAGCATATAAAATTATGTTTTTATATCTAATGTAAAGTTGATTGTAATAGAAAGAAGAAACATATATCTCTGTGAGTCTGGGGATAATGAAGATCGATCTTCGTTATTTTCTTGGAGTTGGAAATCCGTGTAATTACAAGTTGCCATTTTCAACAATTCTCCGCTAATATGATCGACGATATGACAAAGTAATTTATTACACACGTTTACAATTATGAGAACGAACCGGAATGAACTAAATGAACGGAATGAATGCAAAAGGATGAACGGAGTTTGAACGAAATACAACCGAATTGTGAACGGAGTTAGACCGACCGCGTTTGACCCAACCTGTAACCATCTCGGTCATCTCGGTATGGATGGCGAAGTGTACGCAAATGCGTTTGACCGGAAAAACCGCAAAACGGAACGAAACGAGTGTAAACAATAACGCAATTCGTACTGTACCTTATACGCCTCGATGAGAACGATTTTTTTTTATACCATCCAGGATAATATAGTATCTTCTCAACTATTTTTTTCTTTTGTTAGACCCACCCGATTCCATGTCAAGAGATGTGGCATTTTATATATAATATGTCTCGCAAAACGGGATTCAGTTTCTGAATTAGAGGCTTAATTTAAAGTGTTATTAGTAATATACTCTTACTTAGCAATGGGTAATAGACCTAAGTACCCTATTGATTGAGTGAAATTGCAGTTTAAGGGTCGCTTCCCGTACGGATTTCGCAGCCCATCACTCAATGTTTTAATTACACGTTACATTTTTTAGTTTGTTAAAGATGTTTACAAGCGCTGTATTATCAAATAAACAAATAAATAATTAAATAAATAAATAAATAAATAAATATATAAATAAATAAATAAGTAAATAATAATAAATGGGCGGATGGAGATATAAATATAAGTACCCTATGTGAAATGTTGTTATTTTATTCCGTTGTTTTGTCAACGTACTCGGCTCATAATGGGTGCACTACTATAAAAAATCTTTCATTCATTCAAGTCTCCGGGACCAAACAGTGAAAAAAACAAAACAAAAACAGCCAAGGTTACAAACAACAGAGCTGCACGTCTCACGCCGACCATAACAGATTACAACACAAAACCTTGGGACAACAAGCCATGTAGTTGTTATTGTAGTACGGTATTTTAATTAATCAATTCATCTGCCAAAGTCCTCTGAGCAGCGATGCGTGGTGCGGCTCTCTTCAGGGGGCCAGCTTTGCAGGGTCAAAGTTCACAGTTACAAAATGTCGAATTTCAATTTCCAGAAACTGCGGGGGGACTCTTAGTTCTTGTTTATAAAGTATACGTAATTAATGCAGAGATGACAATTGAATGTGTTATAAGCCCCACTGCTTCCAGCCAGGGAAATAAGGACGTGTTCTGTTCTAGGCCAAGCAACATAATTTTCTTTCCCGCAAATGTCGCCATCTCGAACACCGATGCCGAAAAACTGTCTGTATGTAACCTAAACTGCTTCTTGTCGGCTAAAAAAATAGCGTAAGCGAAAGAAACATAATTTCGCGAAAGTAAATTGCTCTTGCGAAAGTACATTGCCGAACCTTGCGCGCATAGCTTTCGCCATTCTTTCGCCCTTTCGCCTACCGTACACGCACAGTACGTGACCGATGTTAGTTGCTGGTCGTACTTGTATAAAACCAGAACGTTCGGCAGGAACTTTCCCTCTGTACAGAACGTTCAAGGGGAACGTTCCTCTAATGTGGAACGTTCCAGTAGCTGAAAATGGAACGTGGCTGCATCCAATAGTGGACGCAAATGTTCCATTGGAACGTTCCGATTTTTGCTACGCTCGCTTACAGGATGTGTACTGACTACAGAAAGGTGAACACATTGTCCAAAACAGACACATTCCCTATTGCACGCATTGACGATTGCATTGATAAAGTGGGCCAAAGTTTGATCTTCTGAAACGATTTTGGCAAGTTCCACTGACAGATCGTGCGAAGGAGATATCAGCATTCGTCACTCCAGAGGGTCTGTTCCAGTACAAAGTCATGCTATTTGGAATGAAAAATTCTCCAGCCACATTCCAGCATCTCATCAACCATGTTACTTCTGGTTTGGAAGGATGTGAGACTTATATTGATGACGTCACTGTCTACAGCGATACATGAGAAGATCATCTACAGAGAATCCGTGCACTGTTCAATCGACTAAGTGATGCCAAGCTGACAGTCAACCTTGGGAAAAGTGAATTTGGACATGCACATATGACAATCTTGGGTCATGTTGTAGGTCAGGGTCAAGTAAAACCTGTAGATGCTAAGGTTAGTACTATATCGCTATTTCCAAGTCCAAGATTTGTTTTTCCAAATTTTTTAGATATTATTGAGCCTTTAACTCAACTCTTTAAAAAGAAAGAGGGTAACTTTTGTTTGGACCTATGAATGTGAATCAGCTTTTGAAAACCTGAAAGCCATACTCAAGAGCGCGCCAGTTCTTTCAGCACCAGATTTTGATTCACCTTTTAAACTGGCTGTAGATGCTAGTGATGGTGTTGCTGGTGCCGTTTTGTTACAAGAAGGTATAGATGGCGTAGATCACCCAGGATGTTATTTTTCACGTAAATTTGACAAACATCAGAGAAATTATTCTACAATTGAGAAACAATGTTTGGCAATGATATTGGCTTTACAACATTTTGATGTTTATGTTACTTCTTCATCGTTGCCAATTACTGTATTCAGTGATCACAATCCACTTGTTTTCATAAGTAAGATGAAAAACAAAAATCAAGGATTGTTGAGATGGAGTTTGGTGTTACAAGAATACAATATTGAAATCAGACATATTAAGGGCAAGGGCAATTTGATTGCTGATTGTTTCTCACATCTAATGTACATAACTAATGTCAGCATTATAATGTCAATATAATGTCAACATTTTTGCTGTTGTAATATACACATGTATGTAGATTTTTCGCAATAATGTTTTGAATTGTCAAGAAAGTTCTAAGTTTGAAACTTTCTTTTTTTTTTAAGAGGGGAAGTGTCATGGTATTGTAGTCTATTATTAGACAGGATGCTTCTAGAATATATGACGCAAGCTTGTTTACGTGGGTTGATCACTTCGATCTTTCTAGATTATTATAAATTTTATCTAGGCCAGATGATGATGTAATGCATATTCGAGATTACAAGCGTGTAGTCCGTCATTCATAATCCAGCCGTCGTCCATTAGAGAATATCCGCGTCCATAATCCAAAGACCTATTCCATTTTCCATATACAGTATTAGCACCAAATTCAAAAAGACAAACATAGGCTTGTTTCCTTCTTGATTTGGTAGAATGTACTGGAATGCCGCATAAAGTATAAGTAGCGTGACACTCAGTTATTCGAGAGGGAATTCAAACTGGCTTTATGTGGGTGCGTTATACTGTGTTACCTTTGCTGCGGTCTGCTGGATGTATACTCCTGTGAATTGACTTTTGGCTGCTGTGTAATTTACGTGATTTAACTTGTAATCTACGTGATGGAACTGCCGGAAATTGAACATTTACTGGGGCTCTAAACAACCGAGCAGTGTTGGACTACCAAAATACATAACAAGCGTTCTGAGAACCCCAACATCTCGCCTTGCGGGGTCATCCGCCGAAGGTGCAGCAGTATTGAAAGCATACATGTAGAGCAAACAATAAGGTCTGGAATAGGTGATGTGGTACAGGCAATAATGTCTGGAATAGATTATCTGGTACAGGCAATAACATCCGTCCCATGTGGGATTACTGGTATATAAGTTAATCCCATGTAGGATGGATGGGTCAGTGCCGTCAGATTACTGGTGCATAGTGCAGTCCAGTGTGAGATTACTGCTGGATAGGTCAGTGCCATGTGAGATTACTGCTGGATAGGCCAGTCCTGTGTAGGATTACCGCTGGATGGACCAGTCCTGTGTGTTATTACTGATGGAAAGACCAGTCCCCTGTGGGATTACTGCTGGATAGGCCAGTCCCAGTCCTGTCTGGGATTACTGCTGGACAGACGAGTCTTGCATGGGATTAATGCTGGATAGGACAGTCCCGTGTGGGATTACTGCTGCATAGGCAGTCCAGTGTGGGATTACTGCTGCATACGGCAATCCTGTGTGGGATTACAGCTGGGGAGGCCAGTCCTGTGTGGGATTACTGCTGGATAGGCTAAACCTGTGTGGGATTACAGCGGGATGGGTTAGTCCCATGTAGGATTATGGCTGGATAGGTCAGTGCCATGAGGGATTACTGCTGCATATTGCAGTCCAGTGTCATATTACTTCTGGATAGGTCAGTCCCGTGTGAGATTACTGCTGCATAGGCCAGTCCTGTGTGGAATTACTGCTGGATAGGCCAGTCCCATGTTGGATTACTGCTGGATGGGCCAGTCCGGTCTGGGATTACTGCTGGATAGGTCAGTCCCGTGTGGCATTACTGCTGGATGGGCCAGTGCCATTTGGGATTACTACTGGATAGGTCAGCTCTGTGTGAGATTACTGCTGGATAGGCCAGTTCCAAATGGGATTACTGCTGGATAGACCAGTCTGGTGTGGGATTACTGCTGGGTAGTTGAGTTCCGTGTGGGATTACTGCGGGAGAGCTGTGACCTTGGAAAACATGAAACATGTCCACCAAGTTTTATAATCATCCCACGAAAGGTTCAACAAACTTTCCATGTACAGATCTACATGTAAATTTTTGCCCAACAAAAACCTTAACAATGGAAACGTACAAAGTCTAAACTGCAATAATTAGGACAAAAATTCATATTTAATGTCATATTTCTTAAATAGCACATGCACAGCCTGGAATCACATTGAACTTGGGTAGCAAGTGTCAAACTCATGTACAGGTGTACATGTATATACATGTACATTATTATTGGCAGATTACTTAGACGAAACCCTCAAAATTTGAACAAAAATTAATATTTCATCTCCTAAATAGCACAGGGACATCCTCTAATCACAAGAAACATGCAGGCCTCGAAAATTGGTTCATTGACGTAACCGAAAAATCGGTTACGGTAAATTTGGCTTGCGTAACCTATTGTTCGGTTACGATGTTAATTTTTACGTAACCAATTGGTTTCGCAAAACGGTTACGTAATTACAACAGTGTACCGTCAATGAGTGGAAAAAAAAGACTGTCCACAGCACGTGGGCAGTGACTGAACAGACAAATGAGTTAACATACGGGAATGGGATTGCACACGTAAATCGCTTCCACCATTCATGGTTGGCTATTGTGACTCTGGCTGTATAATTCATTCGCCATTTCCTTGGGATTCCATTAAAATCCTGATTGAGAAGAGAAGTTGAACACGCCGCCTGCAAATTTAGAGATGGCGGAAGTGACAACGAGTGTTAACCACAAGCTCCGCGCTCCGAGATAATTCCTCCACGAGGAGCTCCGCATGCCACCTCTGCTGCTAGCTCTGTGAACAGCGCCCCACGGAGCAACAACCTTGGAGCGAGGAGACTTGCGGGTAACCCTTTCAACTCGTTCAAGTTTGATAAAGCTGTTTCCTGGCCGCTATTGGTTTATTACATAATAATATGCCGGCCCTGAACCCAGGATAGACAAACCAGTCTGTGCAAGCTGACAAGACAGACGCCTGCCACGTGGTTGTCTACAAATTCAATACAGACAGGGCCGAGTTTGCGACTTAGTTTCGCTTTTAAAACATGCTGAAAGACACACGTCATGTGGTTAAAGTTTGCACAGTGGACAGACAGAGAAGAGATGGGGACTTTTGTCACCAGAACATATGTCTAAGAAGCGCATTCACGTAACCGATTTTTCGTTCTGGCCATTTCAGATTTGCGTAACCGACACGCGAACGATCGTT
This sequence comes from Hanleya hanleyi, assembly GCA_036873755.1. Lineage (NCBI taxonomy): Eukaryota > Metazoa > Mollusca > Polyplacophora > Lepidopleurida > Hanleyidae > Hanleya > Hanleya hanleyi. The sequence goes on along the minus strand of JAVTVY010041994.1, from coordinate 99,608 downwards.
TCGTTCGCGCCAAATTTCGAGGCCTGAACATGTGTACCAAGTTTCATAATCATTCAATGACATCTGACAATTGCAGCAAACTGTGGTGTACAGATGTATATGTGCACTTCAGCTAAACGCAAAACTCACTCATTTGCCAGAATTTGGAGAAAAATTAATATTTCATCTCCTAAATAGCACAGGTACATCTTCTAATCATAAGAAACATGTGTACCAAGTTTTATAATCATTCAAAGATAGCTGACAACTGCAGCAAACTGTGGTGTACAGATGTACATGTGCACTTCAGCTAAACACAAAACTCAATCATTTGCCATAATTTGAAGAAAAATTCATATTTCATCTAAAAAAATAGCACAGGTACATCCTCTAATCATAAGAAACCTGTGTACCAAGTTTCATAATCATCCAATGAGAGCTGACAACTGCAGCAAACTTACCATGTACATGTACAGTTCAGATCAGCTTAATCTTCCAATTAGTGAACAGCGTTCACGCACCGTTAGCGCACCAACGTGCTGGCCTAATCACCAAGACTTATTACACCCCCCATGATGTGACCCTTGCCGCCACGCGCCGGTAGAATATAGTCCGGTCAAACCACTGAACCATTGTAAGCATGTCGGCGGTAAACAAAGGTTCCACGTTGGCGCACTTGCCGGATAGCGCGCTAACAGTCGTCACGGCTTAAAACTGAATTGTTTTCAAAGAGTTCCCCTCTGGCGGTGTACGGCAATAACACAATCTATTCTACAGTTTAAATTATTGGCTAAGTAATTAAAAAATATATAGAAGATTTGACTTCTTCAATAAGAATGCTGTAAATGTTTATCTATCATTTTTTGCTTGCGCTCCAAGGAAACTCGGCCGTCTTGTGAACATTCGGTTGAGACTACGAATAATCTTCATTAACAAAAAGTTTCGCCAAAGATAGCTTAAAGTATGCCTAAATATATTATCAGAATTCATAAAACGTTAGTGTGTGCAAATTGCGAAGGCCGCCTCCTCTTTCAGGACGGCCAGTAAAACGGTTGAACGTAACATTTCAAATGAATACAGCTTCGTATAAATTCAGACACACGGCGAGTCGAGATCATAATAAGGGCAACATGCAGTGCTCGGTCAGACTAGTTGTCTCTTTGGCTTGTCTTGTTACAACCGCCTAACCAAAATATACACAGAAACTCAAAAGATCAATTAGCCCAAGTTACAGAGAATGACAAATACTCCAATTGTATATGCTCTTTATTCGTTACCGCCCGACTGTTAAAGGTTGCACACGAAATAATATATTACTTCCGATGAGGAAATAAGAATTAACAAGTATTTATGGCCCACACATCCATCGTTCCAGCTAAATAACAAAAACGAAACAATAACAGAGATTTCTACCTAAACAATAAGTTAATGCCATTTCATTTCTTTTCAAACCAGACGTAGACGAGCATTTTGTTGGACGAAAGCGGGATATCGCTTTACCCCGTCAGAGAGAGAATGCACTGTTATGTTTATATTCTCCACTTGTTTACGCCAAACTTAACGAAATGATTAATCTTTACAGTGTTGTTTTCTTGCTGACAATATAACATCCGTTATACTGTTCGACAGGAAGTATACATTAACACATATGAAATGTAGGTCTTGATGTTGGGGACGGAGGGAGGGACTTTAAACGTGTACATTCATGTATTTGTGCATGAATAACCTGCGATGATATACGTACATGTACTCAAGTGAAATCGTATTGAACTGCCGTCGACTGTACTGTTTTCATAGTAATATGGATTATAACTTAAAGAGAAAGATTTTCCCATCAGTCGGTCTTCTTCCTGCCAAATCATACTGTCGGTTCAGTAAAATATAACATCTGCACAGTAATATGTTGCAAGATTTCAAACACGTGTTCTCATTTTCCCGCGAAAAGCCACGTGGGGTCAAACTGGTCGCGCGGGGCTATATTAAGCATGTTCAGACAGCATCCAACACTTGTACCAAAGTTCGTCTGGATAGCTGGGTTGTGTGTAGATGCCAGATTTCATGAGGGTTGATCTATTTCACAGAGGAGTGAGTTCTGTTTTATTGCTGACAAATCCTCAGAAAGGGATTACCAGACTTCAATCAAATCAATCAACCGATTTCTAGTAAAAAGGTACGGGTATTACATAATTCGTTTCATCGGTTCTTGTCCCACTGATTAAATATTTATACACTGCATAATCCGGCAGTAAAATCCCGGGCATTTACTCTTGAATGGTCAAAATTAACACAATTTGCAAGAATTTTTGAATATATAAAAACGAATGACTTGAACTTGCGCATCTGTACGAGAAGCGGCCGTAAGATGAAACTTCCAATAAACAAATACCTATTCTTTAATACCAGAAAAGCTATTCCATGAGACGCGCAAGTCTGGGTCAACTTTGAAAGTAGGTGTCCGACAAAGCACAAATTACAATCCATTTTGCAAGCAGTGTTTATGATTAAAATAAATCTTAAATCTATTTCCTTTTACAAATTTTTAGATGGAATGCAAATACGCTTGATCGAGGTCCACATTATCGCCGGTAACACAAATTCATATACCTGATGTTATTTAATAGGTATGAATTACAGGCAGACATTCTGTGCAAACAGTTAGCTTCGTGCCGATTAATGCCACGTGGACTCCTAGCTGATTTTCTGCTGATAGCGCGTGGCCTGTGTTCAATCATGTCGACAGACTACATTCAACAGAGTTAGAACAATGGCCAGCCGATAATCATGGGCATTGGCGCGCTATACCTTTGTGTTGGCGCACTTCGTTTGCGCGCCGTTGGTGCGCTAACACTAACCTTTCAGCTGGTCTGAAGTGTACATGACGTATACACAGAGGCCAACATGTACAATTCACCTAAACAGAAAACTCATTCATTTGCCATAATTTGGAGAATAATTAATATTTCTTCTTAAAAATAGCACAGGTACATCCTCTAATCATAAGAAACATGTGTACCAAGTTTCATAATCATCCAATGACAGCTGACAACTGCAGGAAACTTACCATGTACATGTACAATTTACCTAAACAGAAAACTCATTCATTTGTCATAATTTGGAGAAAAATTAATATTTCTTCCCAAAAATAGCACAGGTACATCCTCTAATCATAAGAAACATGTGTACCAAGTTTCATAATCATCCAATGACAGCTGACAACTTCAAGAAACTTTCCAAGTAAAGATGTACATGTGCACTTCAGCTAAACGCAAAACTCATTCATAGGGATTTTAACATTAGAGCACCCCAGCGGTAGTACCCCCAGGTGGCATACCCACCCCCCATATTTTTTTTATATTTTTTCTAATTTTTCTAGATTTAACTTGCTAAACCAAAAACCTTATCATTTCCAGGCAGGGGACACCGACACCGACGACGACATCCTCTTTCCCCCCCTCACAATATCTCCCCTTTACTTCGTAAGGCGAGATAAAAATGATTTGTGCACATCAGCATGGACTGGTATAGCATTGAACAGTAAAACTATATTTCACATTATCAAATTGACCTTACTTAATTTTTTGTATATGATTTTAGCATTGTAAATAAGTATTTGGTTGTTAATCCTTGACTTCACAAACTTGTTCTGTTATCGTAAATTTGATGTGACACTAACATCAGATATAACCAAACAGAGATGAACACTTCAGATTTTACATTTTATTTTGAGGCCTACTAGAAAATCTCATTTTATGGCCATCCGAGTTTGCTAGGTGTTTCAATGGTATTTTTTTTTCTAGAATGTGGACCGGTCAGTGAGAAAAATTTCATTCTGTCTTAGTTCAGGCACTGGTTGATGCAAAAAATCAACAGATGTCCCAATCCTAGCAGTTTGAAATTTGAGCAACTTTCACTCTCTGTCGTGGAATCGCCCTGAATATCTTGGAGATCATTATGGGAACATTGTGACGGAATGATACTTGATGTTATATAAATTTTCCCCAGAAGTTTATTTCTGTCCACACAATAGAGATAACCACCGATGAGCGTTTGTCCCCGGATATTATTGTACGCGGTGTAATGTGGCACAGATAGAATAGCCACGATCTATTTTTGTCATGTTAGAATGCGACTAACTTTTGTTGTTTTAAAGATAAATATATCGCTACTGTTGTTAATACCCACTGTCTCGATTAAATAACTATTCTAGTTCCTGATACTGTTGTTGTAGTGAGATGACTTTCACTGTTGTTCGGTAAATCCATGTTTATTCACATATTTTGGCGAGCAGTTTCGCCGATGGTCGCCATGTTTTGAGGAAATCGATAACAAGGTTTCACTCTCGCACCAAACTTTACGTAATTTTAGAGTAACTTCGCAGTTTCCTCTTTTGTAAATGATTGAATTAACTTCCTTCAATGAAGATCATTCATATTCACTGAAGATTGTAGACCGTTAACTTTAGATAAATGATTTATAGGCAAAGAGTTCTCATGAGGTTTTGAGAGTTTTGGCGCACTTTATGAAATACTAGAGGTCAGCCAGATGTCATCAGCAAGCTATAAATAGGCGAACACCGACAGGATTTCTTCACTTTGCTTTGGGCGAAAGCCCACACCCCAGGAGTGCGATTGGATGCATAGTAAAGTCACCCCAACTGCGATTAGACGCAAGGCACGGATTAGACTGTGAGTAGACAAATAAAAGCTCCCTCACGATCAAATAACACACGATGGTCAGAACACTCGGGATACAACTACCGGAGATGATCTAGCTCGGGGAAAACGAAACAAATAAAGCTCGGGATAAGAGCTGGGGGTAAATGCATCCAACGAAGGTCGGGATATTAGCTCGAGAGACAAAATAACCATGAGAGAATCTGTACGTTAATCTTGAGAAGGGGCTAAGTCAGTACATCACCAATTCATGGTCAGTCGCCCACCCCGAACCAAAGACGCTCGGGATAAGAGCTTGGGATAAAAATAAACCTAAAGGTAATCTATACGTCAGCATTGACAAGGGACTAGTCAAGGTGCAGTCATTACATCATCAGCCTACACAGTCAGTCGTCCCACCCCAACCCAAAGCAGCTCGGGACTACACAGGGGTTGTCTCCCTTGATGTGATTGAGAAGCTCTTCCAGGCCACAGTTGTCGCCCTTGATGTGATGAATCATCCCACGCCAGAAGATCTCGGGGTAGCTTGGAGATTACAGCTGTCCCAACACAGGAGATTATATAAAATAACAGTCATACTCATGAGAGCTTTTTACAACCTCTTTCTTCATATACACAGTGGTGAAGTATATTGAATTGGTACATCAGAAGTCAGATTCTTAAGAGTTTCAGTGCTCGAGGTTGCACAGATCTAGATCTTGGAGTATTGATGTCATGAACAAGGTGAAACAATCTGAATAAAATATTGTTATTGATTGAGAATTCAAACAGCATTTTTCCTTCATTCTTTTTTGAATATCTGGTGAAATTGCACATTCCGGTTAAAAACCGGTGGTGTCAGAACTGATAAATTAAAGGTGATTGATAGACAAATAATTAATCGCCATCCTGACCGATCAACTGAGTATTTCTTTCGGGGATTGAAGTACCGGTTGACCTAGCAATATTGACCATCCATTTATTGGCTAGTATTTGATGGAAGAATGATGGATATGATGCAGAAACTTCCACCAACACGGCATATTCTTATCAAACACACTTGTTGACACATCTACTAGACCAGCATCTGGATAACACATTTTGAGTCCCCGTAGAATTCTCCGACTTTTCTAGAAAACTTTGGATGGATGAAAACGGAGGACACATGGCAATCTATGTGAATGACAGTGGTGCGGCATGGAACTAATCAAGAGCGACTGTACTATTGAGCTTCTGTGTTCAAGGAAATGCATTACCCATAACATTGAACGTGATATCAGCATCCAAGTTGCCAAACTGTTGTTCGCCGCGTACATGTAAGTGAGGGTACTAGACTCTGGATCAGTGACCATGCAAGATCAAGCAATATATTGGATACGTTGTGTGAAGTTCCTAATCAATAACCTGAAAAAATATGAAGTGGGAAGCGGGTTCAGCAGAGCCTGTGATTTTTTTTCCCGTTTGCTCAGCGAGTCAGGTGCTGGACAAGATAGGGTGGTTCACATCCCACTCAGGAACTCGGTTACTACAACATTGGCATTGCCAGCAGAGGGAGTGGAGAGGTAGCATTTACAACATTGTCTCTGTAAGCAGGATTAGGGTGAGAATGGGAAAAGCATTGGTCAACGATCAGGTGGTCGAGTTCAGTACACGGTTGAAGGAAATGTGCTGGATGATCATCGATGATGATGTACGTGGGAGAGTAGTTGGGACAGCTTGTCAGGCCAGTCATATAAACCTATTGGTGACAGAAATTTATATTTGTAGGGTTATGAAAACATCATGCAAACATTTCTGAAAACTGTTTTCTGATAACGCTATAGTATTATTTAGTTTAAAAAAATTATTCCTGACATTTTATCTTTTTAATATCACCTGATGATGTGATGTGTTGCTGGGGAGAGGGGGCAATATTTCTTGTACTAGCTAATAATTTCAGTAGTTTGGTTTGGACGCTAAACACGTTAATGTGGGGTAAATGATCCAAATCGTGACCAGAAGTTCTTTCATTCTAAGTAAATGATTATTACTAAAATACCAATGTCAAATGCCTTGTGCTACATGTATATGATTGAATGTGAAAAAAAAATTAACCCTTATCCAGTTCTGATAACACCTGTACAAGTTACTCAGCTAACCTGACCAATAAAAATATTGAAATCATTCCGCAGCTTATCATGTCATGTATATAAGGATAACATACAATGTACCAAATTGACATTCAAATGCCCACATCTTAGCTCTCTTATTAAATGGTCACATGATATGTCATTATAATCTAATGAATTATCAATACATCGATTTCTTGCGTGAAAACATGTATAGACACTTCAAGTAACATTCCAGCACAAATACAAGCAGAGATACGGGCATCTAAATGTTTGGCTGCCATCTTGGACATGTTGGATGCAATCTTGGATATTCATGGGAAGTAGGTCACTCAGATCGGGCACCCCTATGTAAAATTAAGTTTGGTGCTTTAATCCAGCATGTCACGGTTTCGCCCAAAAATGGCGCTAACCCACTAGACTGATACCGGTAGGGGAGACCAGGGCTGGTTGGACCAAGGGGCAGGTAGGAACATTGCAAACATCTCATAATATATTCGACTAGTGACATCATACGTCATGTGGTAATTTGAAGTCGAGCAGTGTACATGCATCTTCACAAGTCCAGGTAAATCCTACATCCCCGCAGAGGGTTTACCTGGACTTTTTTGGTGATTCGAATGAGTTCTTGAGTCGATGCCTCTATTATACAATCTCGTACATTTCATCCACCGCGCTTGTTTTGAATTTCATATCGGTATCTCCAGTCTGCGGTTTTTGCTTTGACTTCCGATGTCGACTTCCGCTTGACATCAAAGCAGTTCGGCCCGCGATGAAATTGAAACCTGTCACATCTGATATCTCGCAGCGGATTGGCCTAATCAACCAGCTTAGCGCGTTCACTGACTGGATTGATTCAGGGGAAATCCCTTCATCTATTTATATCCAGAACTCGTATGGGTAACTAACCAAGCCAGTGTATCGATCCCAATAGACCGATCGATACACTGGCTCGCGAGGATGTGTACATGCAGCCATATGTTTAATTGGTTTGGATCCAACACATGTGCACATCAGAGGTCAGTTTTCCTTATTTTTGCTCTGTTCAACAAATATTTTCACATTTATTTGGAGAGATACAAAATAAGGATAATCTTTGAACTGCATGGTGCTTTTGTTATGTAAATTTGATTTTGATCAATAATGAAGGTCCTGTTGGGGCTAGTTGGGAACACTGAAGCTGGAGTAAGTTGGAACATGATCCAACCTTGCTATAAATTTCTAAATCATGAAGTTGCTATATTTGCTATAAATATTAGCAAAACCATTCCGGGATCACAGAAAGACACCAAAATGTGAATGTGAAGGGGTTGACCGGTTCACTGGTTTTCTGCAGAGGCATGGTAATATTTTCCTTAGAACCTTAGGCGACATCACTTGGTCGAGCAGCAAGCTTTTTTTAGACCTGGGTTATGCAAATTAATGTTACCATTTGTCGTTTTGAAACAAAACATTGTTTGGCTTCAGCTGTGCATTGATGCTTATAACATAACATCTAGTCCAACTTATCCAAGGGTGAGTCAACCAGCCCCATATATGGGGCAGGTTGGAACAAAAAAAACGGTCTTTTTTTTAAAAACATCCACGCTTTTTGAACATTGTTTGGATTTTAGTACTGGTGGGTGGTAGAGAGCCCTATGGCTGTACTATCATATGCATACATGTATATAACAATTCCAAGTTCACATAAAACTTTTGACCTAGTGATATTTTTATAAAAACCAGCCCTGGTCTCCCCTAATGCTAGGCAGACTAGAACATTTTGTACCAAAATTACACAAGGTTGTAGACATGTACATATATCCTCTTGAGTGGAGATGTGTCTCAAGTTACATATCCATTGGTCTCAGTTACATGTACATGTACCTTGGACTATGTGTGGAAGCTGAGTGGGTGGATATTGAAGAGGCCCAGCACTGTTCTGTGCTTCATGTGTAGAGAGCTGTGTGTAAACACACCATAATACCAAGATATGCCTTAGCAAAACAGCTCAGCTGACCTTCAAAATCTAAACCCTGTCAGTCATGCCAGTATATGCACATGTACAAGTACACCTGTACATGAATGTATATTAAACAAAACTTAGATACCAAGACACAATAAACAGTAAACATACAGTGTAAATACTTGAGGTGTAACTTTAAACAATTAATGTAGACAAAATAACAGATCTGGGGGCCCTTGCACAACCTGTGCTTAAGACTAAGTCCATGTGCAAGTCATACTTAAAGGGAGCATAGCTATGCAGACCCCTGTCACAAAGCGTTTCAAGTTACGCAAAGCCATAAGTTATTGTGTAACTTCATGTCTGCCAGGGAGTATGCTTAATGTGAGCACAACTTCGCTTGCATGTCACCGGATCCATAGTAGATTAATCTAATGCTGTACATGTACATGTAGTTGTATAACTTTATTAAATGTACAATATTTTTGGAGTCAGAAAATGATCATTTTTTAACTCTTTCTCTCCCTAGCAAATGATCGCTCAAATACGGTGAGCAGCATTTCGCCCCTTCTTTCACAAAAGTGCGAATACAACAGTTTTGACCCTTAACATCAAACGCAGATTGTTCTGACATGTAATTATCCAGGTCAAATATTTGCAGTGTCCATTGCCAGCTATAATGCGACATTTGCACATGTGCGTGACTGGAACTTCTTCTGACTGTTTATTCTTACACCGGTCTAGTTTGGCTGGTTCCATGCAACCAAAATAAGATTGCAATCAACTATTATTATTGGTGCTTATCACTGTTTGCTATACCACTGTTCGTTCAGAAGACTGATTCTCGGATGGGATGCCATCGCCTTTCCGTGTCTCACTGGTTTGACCCAGATACCGTGTGTGGTGAATCTGCATGCTGGGCATATGGATGAACAGACAATGTGATTTGATACAGTCACACGGCACCGTACACATCGACAATAATTTATTAAAATGACATTGCCATATTTATTTATCAAATGAACTTGATGATGAACAACAATTGTCAATTACGTTAGGAAGATCTTTGAGATTTACAGACCGATTTTATCCACATCACGTAATTTCTAATGATAAAAAGTTGCCGTCGTCAATTTGCTGTCGTAAAGCCAGGCTACGGCAGCTTTTGCCGCCGCTAATTTAGAGGGCTGATGTTGTTTGTGTTGTCATAGTATTGCAGTATAGAGTTAGACACTGAAGATAGTTCTAGAACAGTAAAATTGAGGTGGACTTGTTGACCTTCTATTCTGTGATTATAATAATAGAGCTACGTATTATGTAAGTCGTCCATCTGGAATATTCTCGTATTTCTGACTGATTTATCGTGAGTGATTTGTGTGTCACCCGTCTTGTGTTTTCTCGAAGATTCTATTTTGCAAATGGCTGCTGTACCAAATAGCACCATCTGTTCATTCATTCAGCAAACCCCGTATGATACAGTTAGATATACTTCAGCGCCATCTACACATCTATACGCTGTACATGTATACGCTGTATACACTTGTTTATCTGGGTTAATTAAATCGAACTTTCTCGTAATTGTAATCGAATCTGGGTTGAGTCTTGCGTCATTGTTGTGCCGGTGGAAATTTCTGGATCTGATGGAATGATCTCGAATGCCCCAATAAAGTATAAATTGCTTGAACTTTAGTGATCGGGAGGAGATTCGAATGACTTACGTGGTTGCATAATTGGACATTACTGGAGATTATTGACTGAGATAACTGACTGTTGGATTATATATTCCTGTTGGCTGTGTTCGACCGCTGTGTATTATCTACGTGATTGAACTGACGAAAACTGGACAACAGATGAGCGTTATTGACTGGAAATACAGGAACACGATTTCTACACATCATGAACTGTATAGAGATTTGTACGTTGTTACGGACTGAGAGATACACCGGTATAACATTGAACAGTAAGATTTTATTTGACGTTTGTTTGCTATATTGACTTAACTTAATTTGTATATGATTTTAGTATTGTAAATAAATAGTTGTTTATTAATTCTCGACTTCACAAATCTTTCTGTTGCGTTTTTCTATTATCGTTTAGACGTAACAGAAATTGGGGGCCTGGTCCGCGAGCTTTGTTTACATTCCAGCTTTGCAACATAGTTCTAAATTGATACATTTTTCTGAATTTGTGAAGTCGAGTAGTAGTATATTATCAGCATGTCTTTTGACCCAGCAAAGTTTGCTTCAAAGCCTGGTCGGGAGGAATTTGACGAACTACGCGAAGAGGATTTGTTCGTGCTGTGTAAATTCCTACAAATTAAAGTTAAAACATCTTGGAGAAAGCAAGAAATTAAGAAACACATTATTCAACATTTTGTTGGCAAACAAATTTGGGATGAACTTAAGTGATTTTGATTTAACTGAGGAAACAGCTGATGATTATTTGGAAATAAAGAAATTAGAATTGCAAAATCAACTGGAATTAAAGAAATTAGAGTTAGAAAGAGACGAAAGGTTAGAGAGAGAAAGGTTAGAAAAAGAGGAGAAAGAGAAAGAAAGACAGTTTCAGTTAGAATTGAAGCATATGGAATTACAGTCGCGAACAAGTCCTCCTGCACATACACCTGTACAATCACAATCAAAATTTGATGCAGCTCGACAAATACGTCTCGTCCCACCATTTCAGGAAAAAGAAGTTGATAAATATTTTCTGCATTTTGAGAAAATTGCTGAGAATTTAAACTGGCCGAAAGAAAATTGGAGTTTACTTCTTCAAAGTGTTTTGATCGGAAAGGCAAGGGACATTTACACTCAATTGACGGTAGAGCAAGCATCAAATTATGATATGGTGAAGGATTTAATCCTCAAAGGTTATGAATTAGTTCCTGAAGCCTATAGACAAAAGTTTCGCAGTTGTGAAAAAGAAAACTCTCAGACTCATGTAGAATTTGCTAGTTCAAAAGAACAATTATTTGATAGATGGTGTGCTTCGGTTAAAATTGACAACAACTTTGAAAACCTCAGACAGCTTATGCTAGTAGAGGAATTTAAAAGGTGTATCCATGGTGATATTAGAACATTTCTTGATGAAAAGAATGCCAACACTTTAGACGAAGCAGCCCGATTTGCTGATGAATACGCTCTGACACACAAATTATCATTTGTCAATGCTGTTAAGCCCAGTTCATTTCAGTCTAACATCTCGGGTAACAAATCCAATTCTTTCTCAAGGCCTAAAACTTTTAACCCCAGTTACAAAGGTCAAAGGTCAAACACAAAGTCTCAGTCACCCACTTTTAACACTCAAAATAAGTCTCCCGTTTGCAGCTACTGTAAAAAGGACGGCCATTTGATGGCGAATTGTTTTAAATTGAAAAGGAGACAACAAGATCAAGCCTTTCAAAAGCCTAGTGGTTTCCTCGCTTCAAGATCTATACCCTTGCAGGTTGATGACGTTCATAATGTATATGACGTTAAGATGGCCAAGGACACTGTTCCTATTAGTTCTATCAAGGATGAGGTTGACAGTTTTTCAAATCCTGTTATGGAGATTTTTGAACCATTTATCCACAATGGTTTTGTGTCACTTTCAAGTGATTTTTCTAATGTTACTCCTGTGAAGATTTTGCGAGATACTGGCGCGTCCCAGTCTCTTTTGTTGGCAGATATTTTGCCGTTTTCTGATTCTTCATCTGCAGGCAGTAATGTCCTGATTAAAGGGGTAGATTCTGTAAACTATACACCCGTTCCGCTCCATAACATTCATCTGTCTTCCGACTTGATTTCTGGACCGGTTACGGTGGGTATTAATTAAAGGTAGTTTACCGTTTGAGGGTGTTCAATTACTTCTTGGCAATAATCTTGCGGGAGATAAAGTCGGGGTTAACCCGATTGTAACTGACAAGCCTTGTTTGGATCAGATTCATGATCCAGTTGAAGATGAAATTCAAAGTTTGTATCCTGCTTGTGCAGTTACTAGAGCCATGAGTAAATTGGCTGAGGAGTCTGAAAAGTCTCTTAAAGATGACGTCATCGATGACGTTTGTTTGGCCGACACCTTTGTGTGTTTGAATGATGAGGCTGATAAGCCACATTTGGACAGCAAATTGGAATGTTCTAATGACAAAATTTCAAAATCACAGCTGGTCAATGAACAGCAGAGTGACAAGGACATTTTCAAGTTATTTGACAAGGCAGTAGATGAGTGTGATGTAACTCAAGAGCCTGTGTGTTACTTTTGTAAGAATGGTGTTCTTATGCGCAAATGGCGACCGCCAGATGTGTCACCTGATGATGAGTGGGCAGTTAAGTATCAGATTGTGGTACCAAAGTCATATCGTTTAGATATCCTCAGACTAGCCCATGAAACACCTCTTTCAGGCCATTTAGGTGTTAACAAAACATACTACAAGATTCTAAATCATTTCTATTGGCCAAATTTAAAGAAAGATATTGTTGAATTTTGTAGGTCATGCCACACATGTCAAATGGTAGGAAAACCTAACCAAACCATACCAAAGGCCCCTCTACAACCAATCCCTGCATTTGGGAAAGCTTTTAGTAGGGTGATTATAGATTGTGTCGGTCCATTACCAAAAACAAAGTCAGGCAATCAATACATGTTAACAATCATGTGTGCTTCAACCAGGTTCCCTGAGGCCATTCCTTTACGGAATATTAAGGCAAAAACTATTGTTAAGGCCTTAGTTAAGTTTTTCACGCTTGTCGGCCTACCCCAGTCTGTTCAGTCTGATCAGGGATCTAATTTCATGTCAGGAATCTTTCAACAAGTCATGCATGAATTGGGAATAAAGCAGTACAAATCATCTGCATACCATCCAGAAAGCCAAGGCGCATTAGAAAGATTCCACCAAACGTTAAAGAACATGATTAGGACTTATTGTTTTGACACTGAAAAAGACTGGGATGAAGGCATACATTTGTTATTGTTTGCTGTTAGAGAGTCTGTTCAAGAGTCTTTAGGCTTCAGTCCATTTGAATTAGTCTTTGGTCATACAGTTAGAGGACCCCTTAAACTGCTAAAGGAAAAGTTCCTAGACAGTGAGCTTGACTCAGGACATGTAGTCTCTTACAATATGTGTCGGACTTTCGCACCAGGTTGACCAAAACACGTGATTTGGCCATGTCAAATTTAAAGTCAGCTCAAAAAGGTATGAAAATAACCTATGATAAACATGTCCTTAAACGAAGTTTCAAACCTGGTGAGAAGGTTCTGGCTTTTCTGCCTATTCCTGGTAATCCACTTAAGGCTAGATATTATGGTCCTTATGTCATTGAAAAGAAACTAAGTGACCTTAATTATGTAGTTCAGACTCCTGACAGGCGTAAAAGCAAACAGTTATGCCATGTAAATATGTTAAAGTTATACATCGACAGAGGTAGCACTGACAGTACTGTTCATCCTGTAAGTGTAGTTAGTTCTGACCCTGATACTAATGATACCTGTGAAGAGTCCATGACAGCGGCGAAATTACAGAACTCTGACGTTCTACTTAATTTGGATTCCAAGTTGTGTCATCTCGAGCCAGCGCGTCAGGAAGAACTTCGAACTCTGCTCAGTCAATATGAACATTTGTTTCCCGACATTCCTACTCGGACTGATACAATTTCACATGACGTCGATGTCGGAGATTCTAATCCAGTGAAGCAGCACCCATATCGTTTGAATCCCTTTAACTCATTCACTACCGAGCTTCGTTTCTGGCCTCAGTACCAGTAGCTCCACAGCTGAGTTTCAATGCGTGCAGTGCACGAACATCCATCACAGAAACTGTCGACCAAAAGTTCATTTCAAAAATATTTTGTTTATGAAAGTGAATAAAATTTGAAACTTTATATCTCCATGAAATACACAAACATCAGAAATTGTGTTTGTGTTTATATTTTTATAATTATACATGAAATTATGCATGCAAACTTCATGAAAACATGTTTTTATCTGTTTGAAAAAATGCTTCAACAAAAATAACATCGAAATTGTCATGGTCTGGTTTCAGATGTACGTAATCTCTGGCTGGTAAAATTTATAGCTGATTGTAGTATACATTCCCTTATTACTTATAAATTAAAGTTTTGATCTGGTAGAAATTTTCGTTGATAGTGATGATATTACGCGCAAAATAATGAAGTAGAAGTTTTTTTTTCTCGTCTGATTCAATCGCGTCCATGCTCCGTTTCCCTGAACCGATTTCAATGAATGACGTACCATTGTAAAGCCCATTCATTCAGCTTTCTTCTCGTAGTAAAATCACCGTCGGATGGCAAGTGAAACGAAAGATTTGATTGGATTGAAAAAGGATGTTCAGAAACGATCTTTCTGATAAGCCCGCTGCTTTGGGCAAGTGGATTGGATAAGAGCGTTCATGTGACAAGGCGAGCCAATCGGGTTGCGTCATTCACCGCGGGTTTCGTTTGGAGAAATGAAAACAGAAAAGATGGAGCGAAATTCTGACAAGTTGGTGTCGGACAATAGCAGAATATTTGGGAAATAAATTTACCAAACGTATACGATCGTAGGAATTCTCAACAATGGATATATACCTGTACCTTGACAGAAAATTTGACAGAAAATATCTCGTGAATTCGTCAGATTTCTCAAGGAATCGGATGCCACTTCAAGGTATTTGAATATTTGCAAATGTCGGCCAAAACTGCGCGATTTTCTCACAGATCTCTTCTCGGAATATAGTTTTATTTCGTTATATTTTTCATTCAATACGAAAATGCTTTATATATAATCGGATAGATAGCGATCTTATCTTCCGATATATGTATGGTTTACGTGATATTTCTTCCTGAATAGACCAGGAAAATAAGAATTCCAACAGCAGTGTATACGGCCGACTTCATTTGGAAATTTTCGTGATTTTATTTTTTATCTGCGTTTTCAAACAACGATCTTGAAATAATTTTTCTGTTAGTCAAATCCAAATTTCGGAAATTGTTACGTCAGAAAATAAGCTTCGTAAACATATAGGCCTTTAATTACATTTGACAATGCTTAGATATGAAAATTCTATTTTCCCACGACAGTTATGTTTTGCGCCATATCCGCGGGTTTAGACGTTCCCAGGGAAGCACAGCTGCAGTCTGGCGACGGCCTTAGCCGCTGCGGGTAGCGAATGAGTTAAACAAAACTACCTGAAAAAAGAGATTCAGTATTTGTTGGACAATGACTTCATTGAACCAAGTAATAGTAACCAAGTAGCCTTGTATCCTCGTTCCAAAGCCGGATGGCAGTTACAGGATGTGTACTGACTACAGAAAGGAGAACACACTGACCAAAACAGACACATTCCCTATTCCACGCATTGACGATTGCATTGATAAAGTGGGAAGTGCCAAGTTCGTGTCAAAGTTTGATCTTCTGAAAGGATTTTGGCAAGTTCCACTGACAGATCGTGCGAAGGAGATATCAGCATTCGTCACTCCGGAGGGTCTGTTCCAGTACAAAGTTATGCCATTTGGAATGAAAAATTCTCCAGCCACGTTCCAGCGTCTCATCAACCGTGTTAGTTCCGGTTTGGAAGGATGTGAGACTTACATTGATGACGTCATTGTCTACAGCGATACATGGGAAGATC
This sequence comes from Hanleya hanleyi, assembly GCA_036873755.1. NCBI lineage: Eukaryota > Metazoa > Mollusca > Polyplacophora > Lepidopleurida > Hanleyidae > Hanleya > Hanleya hanleyi. The sequence continues at coordinate 83,321 of JAVTVY010041994.1, read as the reverse complement.
GTCTACAGAGAATTCGCGCACTGTTCAATCGGCTGAGTGATGCCAAGCTGACAGTCAACCTTGGGAAAAGTGAATTTGGACATGCACGTGTGACATTCTTGGGTCATGTTGTAGGTCAGGGTCAGGTAAAGCCTGTAGATGCTAAGGTCAGTGCTATCTCGCTATTTCCTAGACCAACATGTAAGAGACAACTGCTGCGTTTCTTGGGTATGGCGGGTTACTACAGGAAATTTTGTCCAAATTTTTCAGATATTACTGAACCTTTAACTCGGCTCTTAAGAAAGACGGTAACTTTTGTTTGGACCGATGAATGTGAATCAGCTTTTGAAAAACTGAAAGCCATACTCAAGAGCGCACCAGTTCTTTCAGCACCAGATTTTGGTTCACCTTTTAAACCGGCTGTAGATGCTAGTGATGTTGCTGCTGGTGCCGTTTTGTTACAAGGAGGCATAGATGGTGTAGATCACCCAATATGTTATTTTTCACACAAATTTGACAAACATCAGAGAAATTATTCTACAATTGAGAAAGAATGTTTGGCAATGATATTGACTTTGCAACATTTTGATGTTTATGTTACTTCTTCATCGTTGCCAATTACTGTATTCAGTGATCACAATCCACTTGTTTTCATAAGTAAGATGAAAAACAAAAATCAAAAATTGTTGAGATGGAGTTTGGTGTTACAAGAATACAATATTGAAATCAAACACATTAAGGGTAAGGACAGTTTGATCGCTGATTGTTTGTCTCGCATTTAATGTACATATGTTTGTCAACATTTTTGCTGTTGTAATATAGATTTGGTTTTGTAATAATGTTTTGAATTGCCAAGAAAGTTCCAAGTTTGTAACTTTCTTCTTTTAAGAGGGGGAGTGTCATAGTATTGCAGTATAGAATTAGACACTGAAGATAGTTCTAAAACAGTAGAACTGAGGTGGACTTGTTGACCTTCTATTCTGTGATTATAATACAGGGGTCAAAATGTTCGGTCGTTCACTCGTTTTTACGACCAGAAAAATCTGCTGACGAGTAAAATTGAAGCCCAGGTCGTCCTCCTGACGATCACAAAAAATTGGCTTCCGTAGAAACAAACTGTCAATATCATGGATTTGGCAGAATTGTTAAAAATGTTTGTTCATCTTTCCCGCTGACAGCCCAACTTCGCTGCCGGTCGGCCATGTTTGCTACTTGTGTGGATGCTGGTGTGAAATGGTCCTATGCGGATACACTGTCGCCACGAGTGACCTCCCTTCCTTTCCTAACTTCAGGCTATGCCAGCATTGGTTCCCTAGGAACAATTCCACTCATGCACTTTCTCTTACAACATCAACAACAACACGAACTTTCCGTGGCTGACAGCACATGTTTTTTTACATCATGAATTGTCTAGTTGGAGTGATGCACAAAACGATCAGTACTTCAATGAAAGTTTATCACTTTCAAGATTCATGAAGACAAAACAGATCTTCATTCCTGGTTACATTTTGATAATGAAAGTAACAAAACGTCCTGTGAGGTTTGTCTTGAAATTGACAATTCTATGTGCACCTATTACATTTTGATACAACACCATAACCCCAAGAGATGCCGGCATGAGGATGTGCAAGATAATATTCTCAACTGTTTTTCTGTTTGTTTTGTTTTTTTTTTCCTTTCAACTTTACGACCTGAAAATGGCATTTGGCAGCAGTAGAAAAAAAAATGAAACACTCCATTAAGATTACAGGTTGAAGGTAATGGATGACCTCAATCTGACTGGGATGACCTCAGTTTTTGATGAGGTCATCCACTGGATGACCTGGAAATTTGGAACATTTTGACCCCTGTAATAATAGAGCTACGTATTATGTAAGTCGTCCATCTGGAATATTCTCGTATTTCTGACTGATTTATCGTGAGTGATTTGTGTGTCACCCGTCTTGTGTTTTCTCGAAGATTCTATTTTGCAAATGGCTGCTGTACCAAATAGCGCCATCTGTTCATTCATTCAGCAAACCCCGTATGATACAGTTAGATATACTTCAGCGCCATCTACACATCTATACGCTGTACATGTATACGCTGTATACACTTGTTTATCTGGGTTAATTAAATCGAACTTTCTCGTATAAATTGTAATCGTATCTGGGTTGAGACTTGCGTCATTGTTGTGCCAGTGGAAATTTCTGGATCTGATGGAATGATCTCGAATGCCCCAATAAAGTATAAATTGCTTGAACTTTAGTGATCGGGAGGAGATTCGAACGACTTACGTGGGTGCATAATTGGACATTACTGGAGATTATTGACTGAGATAACTGACTGTTGGATTATATATTCCTGTTGGCTGTGTTCGACCGCTGTGTATTATCTACGTGATTGAACTGACGAAAACTGGACAACAGCTGAGCGTTATTGACTGGAAATACAGGAACACAATTTCTACACGTCACGAACTGTATAGAGATTTGTACGTTGTTACGGACTGAGAGATACACCGGTATAACATTGAACAGTAAGATTTCATTTGACGTTTGTTTGCTGTATTGACTTAACTCAATTTGTATATGATTTTAGTATTGTAAATAAATAGTTGTTTATTAATTCTCGACTTCACAAATCTTTCTGTTGCGTTTTTCTATTATCGTTTAGACGTAACAGTGTTGATAAGCAACAAGTTTTCCTTGTCGTGGGGCCAGCACTGCCATGAACAACGGAAGTTCACCTGGCAAGTAAACAGAGAAACTACAGGTTTGCTTTCACTTTCAGGAAATACCAAAAGTTGATGAGCGGCATGGAAGATGCGCACGCATAAAACAAGTGACAATTTTTCTCATTCGCTATCTACTCGGTGAAGAAAACAAGTGACAATTTTTCTCATTTGCTATCTACTCGGTGAAGTTTCCTTGTCCCTTTGTTCACTTGTCAAGAAAACTAGCACAACCAGCTTCTGAGAAAGTGGGTAAGGACGAGGAAAGGTTGTCACTTTTTCTTTCTACATGAGAACTTTTTCCTTTGCATGGAGAAATTGTCATGGAAAACTTGCCTGTGTAGAACGGGCTTAAAGATGAGCATTCAAGAGTTAAATCCATAATGCAACACCCACCTCTCAGTAAGCTAACACAAGTGTCAACCTAGAGAATGTTTGTACCCCTCAAAGTTAAACCCAGATACTAAATGCGAAATGCAAAGGTTTATATTTTCTTTTTACTATATTTTGTATAAGCTTACGGTACATTGATTAATGATGGAAATATCAGTTTATTTACTTCGCTTGGTTTTATATAATAATTCAAAGTATTTTGTCAGCTACAATGTAGAAGCTTTTAAGGACTTGCTATTCACCGGTACTGATCAACACTCGCTCACTGACACTTCTCTCATTTTCGCCTTTGCTTTATAAATTATGTATATAAAACTATATATTTTTAGAAAGCCTGTTTTCTAAGGATTCTAAACATGTTCATACTTTGAATAAAATTAAGCCTATTATTCATATTTGAACGTGGCTCTTCGTAAATTCTACCGATCATTTTCAAATGTCAATTTGAAGAAAAGTATCAAATATAACTGCGTGAAAATCAGCAGCACGGTAGAACACCCCTCGATCTAGAATTGCGTCTCTTACTTTTAAATTTTTTTTCTTAGTTTTCTGTCTAGAGCCCCAAAACCGACGAAATATCGTTAAAAGATTTGATAATTTAATATGAAGCTGCGCATCTGAAAACCCCTCGGCTCTGGGTGCTAACCATTCATAATGTATTCAATTTTAACCAAGATGTCAGGAACACCAAGCAGTCAAGTGACAAATACATTGTATACAGAGTATTGAAAGTTTTGCTATTAGAAATGGCTCCTAAGGTTTCCATTCAATCAGAGAAACCGGTTTTCATTGCATAATTACAAGGATCTAGTCCGTCATTCATAATCCAGCCGTCGTCCATTAGAGAATATCCGCGTCCATAATCCAAAGACCTATTCCATATTCCATATAACAGTATTAGCACCAAATTCAAAAAGACAATCATAGTATACAAAAACAAAGGCTTGTTTCCTGCAAGAGAGAAGCGGTCAACAGTTTTCAATGATGCCGGCAAGACATCATGATGTTTCAAAATATCAAATCCGTATCGCTGATCAGTATTCTTAATCCATAATATTCGTTGTAAAGTCGTCATCTAAAGAATGATGTATCTCAGTCACGCTTTGATTGTGACTGTTCATGAAGTACATGGGTTCATACGGCCCCTAGCCCCGGGTTAATGCTCAATGTAAAATTTGGTATACATCATCAATGCATCAAGAGATCTTGATGCATCGATGATGTATACCAAATTTTACATTGAGCATTTGAACAGCATCAGAGATAGAGATCATTAATGATTTTGCATAAATTAAAGATGGCCGCCCATCCTTCCCGCCACTCAGAGGAACTGATGTAATTATTCATTAATGCAAGTCTCTTGATACATCAATAAAGTTTAATATAGAACACTTAAATAGTATCAGAGATAAACATCATTAAAGATTTTGCATAAATTGAAGATGGCCACCAAGATCACCGCCCAATCAGAGAAACCAGATGTGACAGGCATACTTTTTAAGAGTCCTGTATCCATTTAGATCTTTGTCTGAATTTAGTTTTCAAACTTGAGTGGGAGTTTTAAGTACAATAGAGAGTTTAAGTTACAGATTGCATATAGAAATCTGACACATCAGCTTGTGCTCCATAGCTGATTATCTGGGGTCTACTGGCCATGTGTTTCTGTCCCTAATACATGAGAATTTTATTGATAGGGGACAGAAAACTCCCTGTACCAATATGATGAGAAGGAATGCCTTATAACCTATGTTTAACACTGCAGGGTGAGCTCAACTGATCATCTGTTTTAGTTCCTATTTGAACCCATGTTTACAGTATGAAGATATGGTTTAATGGTGTTCCAAATTTAAAATAAATTAGGTTTATTTTAATCAGTACATATTATTGAATGTCATCAACTTCTAGATTTATTTTGCAAATAAATTATGAAGTTTTATAAAAGTGTTTGATGTTATTTTACAATTTCAATGACTTTCTCTATTATGAAATGACTGGGACACCAAAATGACTGGGACACCAAGTGGGCTTGATGAATTTTATTAGGAAGTAAAATCATCATCTAAAACTACATATAAAAATATTGCATGGCCAGCATGCTTCAGCCTTACGAATTTAATTGCATGCTGGTCAGTAAAACCAAGAGTCACACACACAAGTATGTTGACATCATAGAGAGGCAGATGCAAAATCTGACGCAGGTGGCGCAATTTACAAGAGGGTACATGTAATATAGCAAGCAATGCATGACGCAAATACATGAAGATTAAAGCAGCCTATACATGTATCACAAACCCTTAACCCTGAAGCATACATGTACAGTCTATATTGCTTCAGTATGGACTATATAATGTTCGATTTGTACTTAATCAACTCTACTTATTTGAAATATACACAGTACTCACAGTATGTATGGTATGTGGGTGGGTGGGGACAGGTAAAATGCAGATAAAAGCACTATTAAAAGGATTCAAGCAAAGCTGGAGCAGAATGAATCATTATTACGAGAATTTAGTTTATAAAAGGCGGCGAAAGCAGCGCCCTCTACCATGCCACAAACCAGCTTACCAGCACTCACATGGTATGTTGTGTTTTACGACAACTCAAGTTTAACCCAAAACACAACACACCAAGTGGGCTTGATGAATTTTATTAGGAAGTAAAATCATCATCTAAAACTACATATAAAAATATTGCATGGCCAGCGTGCTGCAGCCTTACGAATTTAATTGCACGCTGGTCAGTAAAACCAAGAGTCGCACACACAAGTATGTTGACATCATAGAGAGGCAAATGCAAAATCTGACGCAGGCGGCGCAATTTACAAGAGGGTACATGTAATATAGCAAGCAATGCATGACGCAAATACATGTAGATTAAAGCAGCCTATACATGTATCACAAACCCTTAACCCTGAAGCATACATGTACAGTCTATATTGCTTCAGTATGGACTATATAATGTTCGATTTGTACTTAATCGACTCCAATCCATATCGTAGGGGTAGAGTAAACATAGGACAGCAGCCCTCGCAATTAGCCACGGCAAACGGCGAGGGTCGTAAAGTGATGTTGTTGTTGTTGTCAGTAAACAACATACGGTCGATGGTAAAATACGTCTCCTCGAACTGGCTTTTCTTGCTAATAAATTTGGTTTTAATAAACGAGACAGCTACTGGTGCTGTGGTTGTTTGATTGCATAATTTGGAGACATCGGTCGGCAAAATGCACTTTTCCAAGAACTGACAGACAGCCGATCATTCCCGATCTGGAAAGCACAGATCTTCAATTGGATGTCTGTCACTCTCCAGCATGCAGGTCATTTCTCCGCTGGCGTTCCTTCGTTGTCGCAATAGCACAGGCGACCGCATATGAGGAGAGTGCTCTAGGGAATGGTGAGGGTTACGATGAAGGGGAATTCACGTACAGTTAGAATTATGTATTATTGTATTATGAATGGCACGGCAACCTGAAATAGTGAACTGAGTAGTAATCTTAAATTAATTAATTACAGCTGGCATTAAATATCTTATATACTCCATGTTTTCATACATTACCCGGAATATAATTTGCCCGACATTTGGGGCTACCGTACTTCATGTAAGCCCCTACAATTACCATTCTCCTGCACAGCGGTATTTAAAAGTTTTGACAGTGACAGTTTGTTTTGCTTCGCCATCGTACGAGAGCATGACGATGCGGCTTGACGAAACGGTGAAATGCAAAATTTGAGGTTGTCGTGCATAAAACCTGAACTGGCGGACGATGGTGGAAACTGTGCTTGAAATTTCTTTACTTTTTGAGGCGTACAAGATCGGCCAACATGTTATGACCGGTCCGTTACGACCACGTGGCTTGGATAGCTGGAACCCAAGGTAATAGAAAATTGGAATGCCTCCGGCCGACTATATGGGCAAGTCCACGGCACACCAAGAAGCGGCAATAATATTAAGCTGTCGTTGGATGTGCTGAACATTCTGGAGGCGGAAAACAAAATCTTTACCAGAAGGAGTTAGGAAAATCAGATTTTTGATTCATTCTTGTTTGCAAAAAAGCCAAGGCAAAACTTAAAATATTGTTTGTTTGATTAACCCTACAAACCTATAACTTTAGTTTTTTTTATTTTACCTTTTTTTTTATTGATCTAAGAAATATAGGGTATTCCTGAAACTACCTTATATTGAAGTTATATCTGTTAACCAGGAAAACTCGAATCCACACAAATGGTAATATTTTCACTGTTATCTCATGTCTCTACTCCCATGAAGCAATATTGTCACCAGGTATGTGATCATGAAAAAGTTCAATTGAAAACTAAAATTAAAATAATAAAACTAAAAATCGACCTACCAATGCATGGTTTGTAGCAAGGTTATGTTACCCCAAACAAAAAACTTGTTAAGTTTTGCTCAATGGTCAGTACATATGACCAGAAGTTCATCTGTATTTTATGAACTTCTGATATGACAAAAATGAATGCATCAAATTGTAGTAGAAAATCTGTGAATTCCAGCAAACATCCTGGGCAAGTCATTTAATTATCGAAGTGAAAACAAGATCTACTGCAAAAAAAAATATGCCGTGGGGAAGCCCTTTTTTGCCATGCCAAATTGATTCCTCCTCAGCAATTTTTTTTGCCGTGGAGAATTTTCCTAATTGCGAGGGTTGGGACAGTGCTTATCACAGACAATTAATGGAGCGCAAGATCTGGAAGGTATTATCATGATTGGAACGAATATACTTAAAAACACTATCGCTCTTCCAATCACCTATTGCTCTTACCACTGGGAGGGGAACCCCTGTGCAAACAAGCCAGGTAGTACCCCCGCATCTGAGGCCATGTGTATTGTAATCTTCAGCGGGGAGGCCAATTTGGCAAACCGGCTGATTGAGCTCAACTCTAAACTGAGCCGAAGAAAGAGCCCGGGGTTCACCATTATGTAAATAAGCAAACACTGGGGAATGTCCTCCTACCACACCGGACAATAAGAAAAACCTTACAACTGCAGACGCCGGACATATCGGGTTATTAGGCACAAAGGGTAGAGCGACTTCGTGGGCTCTTTTAAGCAATTGCTTATAGGTAGACATTTTTCTGGACCCGACCATGGCTGGGACAACTTTAGTATTCAGGTCATAGACGTCGTCTATCCATCTACTAAGGATTCCCCCTTTGGATTTGAGAGAAAAATCCGAGAGCGGGAATTATTCTGGATGCTAGAACTTGGGTCAGTGTTTCCGTTTGGTTTAAATGATAATGTCAGTGGGTTCGGCAATGCTAAAAACCGCCGTTCAAATATATCCAACATTACCCAACTATTTAAACCCCATCAACGGAGACATCGTAGCCATGGTTGGCGAAAGTTTAATAGTTCGATGATTCACGATCATATCACTTTAAATTACTTAGTGGGTTTAACTAACACACCCAATAGTATACATAGCTTACGTACAGTTCTGTATGCGTTACCTCTGAGAGCTTTAGATCAAATAGCCAGAGATATACAACAATCTGCGTCTTCAGGAAATATAATACCATCAAAAATCAAAAAAGTATGTTTACAGTTAGGCCAATTTTACAGTGTTGGATACTGGACTAGATATACATGTACATGTACATGTACCTGACCAGTATCAAAGATATTCCCGAGGTACATGTACATTCATGTGAAATTTTGTAAAATTCTGATGTTGATTTCTTGTACGAAACTTTACAGTTAGGCCAATTTTACAGTGTTGGATACTGGACTAGATATACATGTACATGTACATGTACCTGACCAGTATCAAAGATATTCCCGAGGTACATGTACATTCATGTGAAATTTTGTAAAATTCTGATGTTGATTTCTTTTGCGTGAGGAAAAGTCCTGGTGAATATAGATCACAGCTGTTGGTGAACAATGCAAAGAATACTGATCTAAAATCAACATTTTGCTCATTCAATTTTCTGCATTAAATTTGAATTGTCCAAATTAAAACTGAGATACATGTATGCGATAATTGTAATGTGATGAATGAAAAATGAAATCTTTCTGAAATGACGAGTTTGGCAAAGAAGGTATTGAAGATATTGGGAAATGACTTACTTGAGGATGGGACTGAACTTACTTCAGAATATCAAGATGTGATATGTACTTGAGGATATTGGAGTGCGACATTCAATTCATGAACTTACTTGAGGATATCGGGATGTGACATTCAATTCATCAAGGATATTGGGGTGAGACATTCGACTCATGAGCTTACTTGAGGATATCCGATTCATGAGCTTACTTGAGGATATTGGAATGTGACATTCGATTCATGAGCTTACTTGAGGATATCGGGGTGTGACATTCGGTTCATGAGCTTACTTGAGGATATCGGGGTGTGACATTCGATTCATGAGCTTACTTGATGATATTGAGATGCGACATTCGATTCATGAGCTTACACTGTACTCAAGGATTATTGGGATGTGACACTCGATTCCTGAGCTTACTTGAGGATATTGGGGTGTGACATTCGATTCCTGAGCATACTTGTTGATATCGGGCTCTGGATGGGACATTCGATTCATGTGCTTAGATTTTCCTCGAGGATATTGGGATGTGGCATTTGATTCCTGAGCTTACGTGAGGATATCGGGGTGTGACATTCAATTCATGAGCTTACTTGAGGATATCGGGGTGTGACATTCGATTCATGAGCTTACTTGAGGATATCGGGATGGGACATTCAATTCATGAGCTTACCCTGTACTTATTGGGGTGTGACATTCGATTCCTGAGCATACTTGAGGATATCGGGGTGTGACATTCGATTCTTGAGCTTACAGGCATGTACTTGATGATATTGGGGTGTGACATTCGATTCATGAGCTTACTTGAGGATATCGGGATGTGACATTCGATTCATGAGCTTACTTGAGGATATCGGGATGTGACATTCGATCTTACTTGAGTATATTGGGGTTTGACATTCCATTCATGAGCTTACTTGAGCATATTGGGGTTTGACATTCCATTCATGAGCTTATTTGAGCATATTGGGGTGTGACATTCATTTCACGAGCTTACTTGAGGATATTGGGGTGTGACATTCCATTCATGAGCTTACAGGAGGATTATTGGGGTGTGGCATTCGGTTCATGAGCTTACTTGAGGATATCGGGGTGTGACATTCGATTCATGAGCTTACTTGATGATATCGAGATGGGACATTCGATTCATGAGCTTACACTGTACTCGAGGATTATTGGGATGTGACACTCGATTCCTGAGCTTACTTGAGGATATTGGGGTGTGACATTCGATTCCTGAGCATAGTTGTTGATATCGGGCTCTGGATGGGACATTCGATTCATGAGCTTACATTGTCCTCGAGGATATTGGGATGTGGCATTTGATTCCTGAGTTTACGTGAGGATATCGGGGTGTGACATTCAATTCATGAGCTTACTTGAGGATATCGGGGTGTGACATTCGATTCATGAGCTTACTTGAGGATATCGGGATGGGGCATTCGATTCATGAGCTTACACTGTACTTATTGGGATGTGACATTTGATTCCTGAGCTTACTTGAGGATATTGGGGGGTGACATTCGATTCCTGAGCATATTTAAGGATATCGGGGTGTGACATTCGATTCTTGAGCTTACATGCATGTACTTGATGATATCGGGGTGTGACATTCGATTCATGAGCTTACTTGAGGATATCGGGATGTGACATTCGAGCTTACTTGAGTATATTGGGGGTTGACATTCCATTCATGAGCTTACTTGAGCATATTGGGGTGTGACATTCATTTCACGAGCTTACTTGAGGATATTGGGGTGTGGCATTCGATTCATGAGCTTACTTGAGGATATTGGGGTGTAACATTCGATTCATGAGCTTACTTTATAAGGATATTGGGGTGTGACATTCGATTTCTGAACTTACTTGAGGATATTGCGGTGTGACATTCGATTCATGAGCTGTACCTCTCGTAACATATTCGGCCGGTTACTGAATGATGTGTTCATCTTTAACACCATCACCTGACCTGTCGTACGATGTGTTACCTGTAAAAAAACAAAACCCGGAAAACATACAGTGTAGAACAGAATTGTCCTAAAATTGATCCAAGACCATTGGTGTTCCACTTTAAGGACTTGCTATCCACCTGAGGGGTTGAAATATCTCTTCTTTTTTTTATTGTCTAACATATAGTGAAAACAGCGTTTTCAAATTCATTTTCTAAATAAGTAAAATTTGGAGTTTTGATTTTGTTTTGGTTCTTGGGGTCCTCGTACAGTCTAAAAGGTGTGAGGATTACAGGGGATTAGAATGCCTTCACGATGATAGCGCGTTGATTGCTGATTTAACCCCCTTCGCCGGCGTCCTTTATGCCTAACCAGAAGTAACATTTACTCAAACCCCCGCTGCGTGCATAGCGGGTAAGGAATACGGCTTACTTTCTGAGAATATTTTTTAGACGTAAAACCCAATTTATCCCCTTTTAATTTACAGTTTTACAAAGCTTCAAAGTAAGAAGCAAACAATACAATATTTTTTAGCATGACAAGAGTAATCCATGCCAGTGAAGGATTTTATCTGGGAATAATTGGCTAATAAAGTAGTATAATCACCTTCTCGGCTCTTTATGTCGATTTATCGTACATTAAGTTTTGAGCGGTTTCACTGGAAAAAACTCAAATTTCTCGAAAACCGTACATCATAGAATGACGAAATTTGGACATAAATGAGATAGCATAGAGGTCTAGTATCGCGTCTTTCAGTTTTTTTAAATTATCAAACTTTAGCGAGATATTCCGGCTTTCGCATTGTTCGGTAATTTTAGCGATATTCCTCCGTTTTTTTGGCACTAGAAGGCTCTAGAGAGAAAACTAAGAAAAAAATAAAAAAACTGAGAGACGCGTTTCTAGATCGAGGGGTGTTCTACCGTGCTGCCGATTTTCAGGCAGTTATCTCTGGTACTTTTCTTGAAATTAACATTTGAAAATGATCGGTAGAATCTGCGAACAGCAAAGGTCAAATATGAATTATAGGCTTAATTTTTTTTCAAAGTTTAGAGTCCTTAGAAAATACGCTTTCTAAAAATATATAGTTTTATATACATGATCTATGAAGCAAAGGCGAAAATGAGAGAATTGTATCTGAGCAAGTGTTGATCAGTACAGGTGGATAGCAAGTCCTTAAATATTTACAAATTTGCTCAACACAAAGTACATGTTTCCTGTTGCATACATATATGCATGTACCAAGGATATAACTTTCCAATGCTTTCCCTCATACATGTACATGTAAAACAGGAGTCAAACTGAATGACTTCTATATCCTATAATTTTAAAATTGATATGACAATTTGTCAGTGACGGTTATAAATGTTCTTGGGTATATAAGGCTCATTAAAAATAATGTATTTTCTTGTTTATCATCAGCTGCTTGCCAGAAAAATGCTGCAGGGGGTGGATTTCATTTCTTTATTTGTATTTTTAGTCTAGCGCAAGGTATTACATTTTGTTTCATGCCATGATACAAGTTGATTGATATTTTGTTCATGTACATGTACATGTACAAAAATTTCTCCGATTGATTGGATGATACATAAACTTACACCTGTACATTTAGACAAATTTCAAATATACCGTTACATGCATGGCGGCCCACCCCAACCAAGCTGTGCGTGATCGATATGTATACATGTACATGTTCATGTTCCTGCAAATAAATATTCATAAAACTGGAGCAGGGGGTGGAGTTTGGGACAGGTATTATGTTAAAGTTACTGTTTATGATATTCTTCTCAATTCCCTTGTCTGTGAAAACATCACCAGTTGGCGTTTGAATAGAGGAGCAGAAGTACATACATGAATTGCAGGCAAGCACCTAAAAGGTGCGTGGACCCCTCAGCCTGTTTTTATTAGTCAAGTACGATCAGGGCTGCATCTAGAGCCAATTTATTTCCGGAAAACGTATGGGCGCCCAAAACTCAGATGAAAGTGTTGTTGTTGTTCAATTTAAAAGGATTTCTGAAGAAAATACACCTAGAAAAAGCTTCTGAGAGCCTCAATATTGATCCGATTGCATAGCTGGGTATTGAATTGCATGTTGATAAAACTCTGTTTTGTGAATGATCACAGTCTCTTTGCGCCAAAATTCACCAAAAAAAATTGGACCCTCAATAATGAATTAAGAAAAGGAACTTGGAGTTTGGGATCGGAATCTTCAAAAAATCCCTGGATACAGCCTTGCGTATACAGTTTGTGTGATCTCTGTACCGTATATAATAGACTTCGTTTTCATGTGAGTGGTGTGTTGGGATTACAGCATGCAAGAAAGTGTAGCTTTATCAGTGGCAATTTATGCATTGCACAAGTGTGATAAGTTAATGGCATAGAAACACAATGATTGACACAAACCCACCATTATCATTATGGAGGGGGGGGGGGGGCATAAGCTCCAGGTATGCAAACTGGGTCAAAATTGCCCAGAGTCAGGCTAAAAATGGGCTCTCCCAATCACTCATTTTCAATAATTTCCAAGGTACAGTAGGGTCATTCCATGAAATGGGGTCACCTTTAAGCACTCAAACTTAAAACCAGTGAATTTTCTAAAATATTACACTGATTTTAAAAACATTTATTCCTATTTAATGCCAGATACAAGTAGATATACAAAAGATAACATCTTAGTTATATGTACGGCCATTACTTTTGGAGGATCATCAGTGTCAGCAGACCCAGAAAATGTGACATTGCAAATATTGATGCTTTTGTTTGCACTGTGTGCATGAATTGCTAATAAATTTGACCAATAAAACAACTTAAAGTATCGATCTGGTTCATGTCTTTCAATTTATTTTAGTTTATTTCATATCAGTCACCCTTAAATGCAGATTCTGGATGCATGAAACCCTCAAAATTCAGGTTGCGCGTGTAACGCTTGGTGTCCTCTTTTGTTACTTACCTTACCTCTTACCGGTCACCAAGAAAATGTCATTCAGTGGTCATTCAAAACTTTTCTTGAGCTGGGCTAATCTTGTCTATTATCGATCCAAATATGAAAGGATTTCGATGTGTCCGTAATAGCTGTAGTTGAAATATACAAGTATGTCTCGCTTTCGTGTCCTCTTTCATGTGATTACACGCACCACCTTCGGCTTGCATTTTACTTTTTTTTTTGGCATGAATTAAAATGTGCAGCAATGGAACCCAAAATTTGTGATATGGCTGGTGGAGCCACTTTAGAGTAGATGTCATATAATGAGGCAATTGCAAAAAATAGCGGGTAAGTATTGTGCTATTTCGCGTCCTGAACAGTTACGTTTGCCACTTCGTTACATGTGTGACAAACAAATGTTGATTCCAGAGGAAAGAAAGTGAAACTAAGACCAGTCTTACATATAAAATGTTCATGTGCCATGATCAGTTTGATGGTAAAGTCTAGAGTTTGACCTAGTATGGTGATTTCACATGATGTATGCGAAAGGACACGAAGCCATTTTTGGTGTCCATGTTACACGCACCACTTGATTGGATTGAGGCAGTCAATGCCACTAAATATGCTGACTAAGAATAGGATTAAATATTCTAACAATTTGATCATGTTTTTATTCTATTTGACACTTAAATTAACATGTTATGTGGTGAATTTTGCATATAGTTTGGTGTCCTCGTTACACGCGCAACTTCATTATTTTATTTTTCTCCCAAATTGTGGAATATTATCCGTTTTCTTATGTTTTCCGAATCTCTGTATATCAATATTATCCCTGACTTAGTGCAGCCAGGAATTGACATCTTTTCAAAATTGGTTTGCATGTCATACTTTGGTACCCCCATTTCATGGAATGACCCAGTAGCATGCAAAAGTTTTAGGATAAATCATGAATAGAATGATTTAACAGCAAAATGAAGAAAAATCTTGTCCTTCATTTAAGGCGACGCGAAATTCAAACCTAACAGGGGTTCGATACTGTGCGGGAACCCCCCCACCGGTTATTTCCTCTTGTACTTCTGAAATGAAATAAAATAATGTCACCAACCTGTTAGTTATTAAAGGAATAAATTTTAGGTGATTCTGCCTATGTGTGTGAAAAAACAATGTACACTGCATCTCATACAAATCACACGAAGCTGAGAAACTGTGGATAGGAAAAAGTCCAATACCATTTAGTGCCCCACGGGTGGGGAAATCCTCCCGAGGGTGGTGCAAAGGTAAGTGTACAATGTAACATCATTTAAGCTTCCAAATAAATGGGAATTGCGGGGTCCGTCCAATGATAATCTTGAATGGGCCAGGCTTTCTTGTATCAGGGAACCTTCAAAAGTCACCATCGATGGGCATAGATAACAGTGCAAAAGCTAAGCTATCAATAAATAATAAAAAAAAAAAATCGACCATAGAGGTCCATGTCCCCCGCTAGCAGCACCAGTTATGGTGGATTACATCCACCATAACTGGCGCTGCTGCTGCGGGGGCCATGGACCTCTATGGTCGATTTTTTGGGGTCGATGATATCTCATATCATTGATAAGAGTATGATTTGAAAATGGAGATATCGCTGATGAGCTTAACATAATCTAATACAGCAGATGGCACCCATATTGGATTATGCACATCCATAAAACATAATACATGACTGTCCTCTCACTAAGGTCAAGGGACTCCCCAAGTTTGAAGTAGATCAGTTGAATCGTACTCCAGCCATTGTCCGGACAAGATCAAACTGCTTAAAATCCAATGAAATCCAGTGTGGCTGATGGTGGCCATATTGGATTAAGCACGTCCTTGAAAAACAATCCTAATCCTCCTCTCAACAATGTCAAGGCACTCCCCAGGTATGAAGTAGATCGGTTGAATCGTTCTCGAGTTATTGTCCAGACAAGATAATATGGCTGACGGCGGCCATATTAGATTACGCACATTGCTGAAAAACAATCACAACCGTCCTCTCATCAATGTCAAGGCACACACAAAGTTTGAAGTTGATCGGTTAAATCATTCACGAGTTATTGTCCGGACAAAAAAATCGAAGATCCAATTGCTTATAATCCAATATGGCTGATGGCGGCATATTAGATTATGCACATTGCTGAAAAACAATCCCAACCGTCCTCTCACCAATGTCAAGGCATACCCCAAGTTTGAAGTTGATCGGTTAAATCGTTCTCAAGTTATTGTCTGGACAAGAAAATCTAAGATCGAAATGCTGATAATCCAAAATGGCTGACGGCGGCCATATTTGATTACGCACATTGCTGAAAAACAATCCCAACCGTCCTCTCACCAATGTCAAGGCACACCCCAAGTTTGAAGTTGATCGGTTAAATCGTTCACGAGTTACTGTCCGGACAAGAAAATCTAAGATCGAACTGCTTATAATCCAAAATGGCTGACGGCAGCCATATTTGATTACGCACATTGCTGAAAAACAATCCCAACCGTCCTCTCACCAATGTCAAGGCACACCCCAAGATTGAAGTTGATCGGTTAAATCGTTCACGAGATATTGTCCGGACAAGAAAATCTAAGATCGTACTGCTTATAATCCAAAATGGCTGACGGCGGCCATATTGGATTACGCACATTGCTGAAAAACAATCCCAACCGTCCTCTCGCCAATGCCAAGGCACACCCCAAGTTTGAAGTTGATCGGTTAAATCGTTCACGAGTTATTGTCCGGACAAGAAAATCTTACGGAATTACAGAATTACGGAATCACGGAATTACGGAATTACGGACACCGGTGTTTCTAAGTCCCCCCCCTACTAAGTAGCGGGGGACAATAATTAAAAATCATGAAATCATCATAGCCATCCGAAAATCTAATCATCTCATCAGTCAACATTCAGGAAGCTCTCACCAAAGTTTGGTCAGGCCCGACTTGATAGATCTGCAGATATTCAGTGGACAAGAACATGTTGATCATGATGGGCATAGATAACAGTGCAAAAGCTGAGCCATCAATAAATAATAAAAAAATAATTAAAAATCATGAAATCATCATAGCCATCTGAAAATCTAATCATTTCATCAATCCACATTCAGGAAGCTCTCACCAAAGTTTGGTCAGGCCCAACTTCATAGATCTGCAGATATTCAGCGGACAAGAACATGTTGACGGACGTACATGGCAACGACAAGACACCACAGCCCTATGGGCTGAGGTGTAATAAACACAAACAATGATAAGCATTCACAACTCTAAAATACTGCATGGAAAAAATTGCCTGAATAAGCATCGAATTACAGGGATACATCAGGATGTCCAGTTAGTCTGAAAAATGGTGATTTTTCCATGTAGCGCCGTGACGGTATGCAAATGACTAGATTTCAGTCATTCAAATTTCCCTCTGAAAATATTTACCCACTTGAGAAATATAATCTCTGTTCACAATTTATGGTTTTAAAATAGTTTCGTTCAAATTCTGGGAAGTTTACTGACCAAGAATGTTCTTTGAATGTGCCCGTGACAATGGAATGAGCGGGGGTATTGTCAACAATAGATAGGACAAGGTTGCTCACTTCCATACGAAATCCTCTCAACCAGACATTTTTACAGAAATTAACCTACCTCTACATTTCAACTCTTATTTTATTCTTTATAGGCTCATTCTGCATGAAACCACCCAAAGATTCTCATTTAGATATGGGCCGTAAATCAGTGATGTAAGTGGACTTTTGTCAAAAAACCTGAAAATACTATCCTAGCACTTTAGGCCGGGGGCCTAGGCCTCTGGAAGCTTTGGGGTCCTAGATGGCTGGAGATGCATTCGAGCCAATTTCTGGCAAATAAAATAAGAAAATATGATTGGCAAGCCACTACGTTATTTGTGTTGTTTTTCAAGCAAAATCTGTTTCATAATACACCCTCATTCTGATTCTGAAATAAGCAAACTTATTTTGAAAATTAATTTCTGTAAATTTATTCAGACTCCTGTATGGAATGATGGAACATTTGGATCACACAATATGACATATCTAATGTCTAACCTGAGGTATTTCAGCCGCTGCAACCTGGCAAATTGAGTTTCCTTATGTAGTCTGAAAGGTGATCCCTGTGACAGTCTTTGTCCTCCAGCCATGACCAACGAAACTTATTTTTGATACTCTTATCCACCTCATTGACGTCTATGTCGGCACTGTGATGTAACACGCTCATGATTTTCACTTCGATTTTCACTCTGGCAAAAAAGGCGCAATTTTCACTTCAGACTGCCACGCAATATCCCATAGCGATTTGAGCGCCAGTACTACAGGGGAGACAACTCTAGGTGTCTCCCGAGTTGTCTCCCATATCACGTGGCGGACAAATCATTATGAAAATGGCGACTACGTCGGTTCTTCGCTAGAGACGATCGGGATCCAATTTTGAGGATCAAAAATGGTGACAATACATACTTTATCAAGATCAGGTAAAAAATGCGTTTTTGAATGCTCAAATATCGATTTAGTCGCCATCAAGTATCACTTTCCTGGTAAAACCGGACGAGAATCTAAATTTCTATAAAAACGGAATTTTTTCCCAAGTTTTAACAAAAAAACGGATTTCCGGCAAAAACCGAAAGACTTACATCACTGATTTACCGTCATAACACACGCTGAATGTTGATGTCCTTACAACTACCGTTACAACTTCAGCCGAACTCAGCAATCTCCGCATCATTGCAGTGCAGAAATCACCCTGGGTGAATCTGTACTGCGCTAAATCTTATCGACAGCAATTACTCTACCTGGGAAGCAGAACGAAAGAATACCCTGTGATTTGAGAATAAATATTCATGTGCAGTTTTTATCGATATGTATTCCAGCGTTAAAATTCAGGATTGAAGTGGAATTATTCTAACCAGCTTCACATTTTGGTCTAAAATGGGCAGATTTCATATATTTTATTTATTCGTATGTAGTTTCCAAAACAATTTACAAGCTAGTTTCTTGCATGAATGAATGAATGTATGAGGAAACGAAAATTAAACATTTATAAACAATGCTGGTATTTATTATCAAATCAAACCTGCTATTGCTATGCCTATATCCTCCTTTAAATAGGAGATCCGTTTGCAGAATAAAAGTTATCTACCTTTACTCTGCGCATGTACCCCCATGAAATCATCCTCTTTTCTTCCTGCAGCCTGTAGGTGTGTTTGTACAAAGCCGAAGAGTGGGGAAGGATGGGCTGAGCAATCAAAGCGATAGCAGGTTTGATTTGATAATAAATACCAACATTGTTTATAAATGTTTAATATTTATTGCTCAAATCTACACCTGTTATTGCTATGCCATACTACCAACAGATGGAGGTAGGGACCTTGGCCTTGTTGTAGTTCCTGAGTTCATGCAGAGTAACCACTGAGATGATCGTGGATGTGGTACATATTTTTGCTAAGAAGAACCAGAGACGTAGCCAAGGAAATTCAGAGAGTGAAACGGTAAGAAGGGCCATGTATGAGCTGGACTTCTGAATCCGAATACTAGAGGACCAACTGAACATACTGTCATCACCGTCTCACATGTCTCTCTACAGTTCTCTCGTCTCCGACACGGATGTACCTAAATAATACTCACCAATGTGTCGGGTCTTGTTAGCTGGCTGGCTGTGGTGATCGGTGCTATGCCCCCCTTTTCTGGAAACTGACGGACAACTTCCAGCGGCCCTAGCATGGTCATTTCAACTGTTAGTACTGACGTCTCTCAGATAGTAGTCAGTAAAAGTCGAATTGGCACTCCAGGCACAGGATTGGACAATGTCATCCATAGATAAGTTCTTCCATAATGGACATGATGCAGCGATGGCTCGTATTTCATGGGAAAATACAGAGGCCAGAAGTGGGGGAACATCGGGGGCGACTTAATGGTCTTCTTCAACCAAGAAGCCACCATGTTCAAGGTGATGTCACAAGTTGCAGTAGGATGAAGAGAGAGAAACAACAGTCGATGAGGCCCCCGAACTGGTTTGGTATGGGTGAGGTAGAGGTATTGCTCGCACTGGACATAACAGGATGTCGTCAAGGCCACAAACAAAGTCTGGTAATGCTGGGATAGAACACAGACGTTGAGCACAAGGACCTTGACGTACAGCTTCATTTTGGCGATGAACTCTGGAGTGCGTCGGAAAGAGATGTGGGCCAATCTGCCGTCCAAGCCATCGACTTCCTCTCCAGGGCGTGAAGCTCGGATACTCTAGACGCCAAGGCGAAGGCTGTCAGGAAGGTAGTCTAGTAGGTAACAGCTTAATAGAGGCTGACTGTAGAGGTTCGAAGGGTGGGTGAAGAAGAGAACCACCCCAATATCCTACAACAGTAGCAGTTATCGGGTAAGAAGAGACTAAGGCGAAGGGACGTAGGAGGGCAGAGATGTTGTCATCCAGACTAATGTCAGTGCCCGACGATAGACGCAGAAACCTGGCTAAAACTGACTGGTACCCCTCAATGGTGCTGATTTAAAACTTCCTAACTCGGTGTAGGTGAAGGAGGAAGTCCTCTACTATGGGAAGAGAACCAGCGTTGGGATCGATGCCTCGGCCTTGACACCAGGAGACGAAGCAAGTCCACTTAGATTGATAGAGCTGTGATGTGGAAGATCGGTTGACTGGAACCATCGTCTCTGTAACTTCTGCTGAAAATGCTTGGTCTGTGAGTGCACTCTGGATAGTCTGCAGACATGTAAATAGAGCCACAGGGAGTTGTGGTGGACTATCCCATGAGGTTGATGCAACAGGCTGGGTCAAGCTGGTAGGCGGCATGGTGGGGCGGTGAAAAGAGGAACCAGAGCCGGTCGACGAGGCCACCACGGGACTACGAGAAGGATGATGCAGTCGTGCTGAGCAATCTTAGTAGAACTTCCTGAAGCAGGGCAATGGGAGGGTAGGAAGTTTCCCAGCTGATCGAAATGGCTTTGATGGCGAAGGCTCGAGGGTCCAGAATCGGGCTGCAGAGGAAAAACTGTGCATTGTTGCTTGAGCAAACAGGTGGATCAAGGGGGACTCCCAGATGCTAGTGATGTGTCAGAAAATCTCTGGGTGAAGCTGCCAATCAGTCTAAAAACGGTGTTGAGATGAGAAAGACGATCTTCTAGGTGAGCTGGCAGTGATGTTGTAGAGCCCAGTCGAAGAGGGTCCAAACCAGACCAAATGCTGAGTAGGATATTGTGGTATCCATCTTGTTGATGTGAGCAAAGATGGTCGAACTGTCCGTTGCGATGAGAAGGGACAAATTCAAGAGAGCTCCAAAGCTGGACTGCTAAGCTGCCTGCAATCATCTCCAGAAGGTAGATATGAAGTCTGGCAATCGACGTCGACCATCTGCCAGACACCTCTAGGTCGTCTAGATGGGTTTCCCCACCTGTCTTGGAAGCATCAGTGTAGAGATGGCGAACTGGAGCCAATGATAGGAAAGGAACATGTGACGGGACTGCCACCAAATCAGCTGGGGATGTAGAGACGTCACCACCAAAACTTGAGGGATGACGTCTTAAGGTATGGATGAAGATGGTACTGTAGCAGCCAAACTTGTAGACGCCCGCAGTGAGTAAGGTCCTGTGTGGATATGTTAAAACCTAGAAGACTTGTCAGAAATGAAGGGGCTGTGAAGATGAACTTTAGTATCAATGCCTGAAGCTTGGTCCACCGGTCTTCCGGGGTTCATACCAGTTGATGGACCATGTCGAAGACTGCCTCAGTGTAGTGACGAAGTTGTGCCGGAACCAACTCAGACTTCTGAGGGTGAGGAATGAACCCGTGATGTAGAAGGATGAACAAGGAACCGGATCTGAGCGTAGAGGATAAACTTGTCCGCCGCCCAAATGAGGATGTCGTCTAAGTATACCTCGAAGTGAAAGCCCCGTAGATGGAGTTAGCCCCGACTGGTGAAGTGATGCAAGTGAAAAACCATGGGGCTAAGTTGACTCTGAACGGGACCACTCGAATCGTCGACAGGCGATAGTAAAGCGTAGGAAACGACGATGATGAGGATGAATGGGTATATGAAGATATGCGTCCTGCAGATCGATGGAGACCAGCCAATCCTGGTGATGTACACGGATCAATGAAACCGACGTCCACTTGAATTGAGGAGGTGGTGACAAGGTCGGAATCCTTCTACGGAACTAGGAAGACATGGCAGAAGAAAGTGATGCTGTCCTCGGCCTGAGGCAGCTCTCTGACTGCACCCAAGTTTGTGATCAGCGAGGTGACAGATGAAAGAAGCGTCAGAACATGTCCTGAGGGAACTGGCAGGTGTGATGGACGAGGTCGGGAGATGAACCTGGTTGGGTCTGGAAGTCGAAGAAGATTTCATTTCTTAATGTCTCTAGAACACAAGCGTCGTCTGAAGAGAGCTGCCCATTCTCCCAGAAATGCTGCAAACGGCTGTCAACGACAAGATTACTGAAAGGACGGAAGGTGGGCAGAAGAAAGATAATGATGTGAACTTGATCCCGGCTCTTCCTCTGGCCAAATGAAGATGAGGCATAAGCTGGACAACGACAATCTGCAGAAAAAGTGTCATACCAGGCATGACAGACTCAGTAGCGTTGTTGAACACGAACTAGAAGTCAACGGCTGGTGCAACAGTTGGGTTCTAGCTGAAACCGGAACCTCGGAACATAAGAATAGGCGCCAGCCTCGATGACATGACAGTAGTCTCGTTTAGCGTGTCAAGAAAAAAACCCGTAGGAAGGAGGCAGGATAAAACAGGAGTCGAGCTGTGGCAGACAGGAACCAGTCAGTGTACGACGTAATACGCAGAATGGCAAGGAACATCTCCTGAAGATAAACACCTTCCTAGAAGAGGAGGCTTGTCTGGGAGAAAACCATCGTGGAGTTGTAAAATTTGAATGTAGGATCTTTAACTTGTCGTCGTCCAAGTTGACAGTCGTTAGAAGTGAAAATGGATGCCCATTTCAGAGACAGAGCACAGGAAGATAGAGCTGACGCCAATGACGGTCCAGACGAAACGACAGAAGAAGCCGCTGTCACACGCTTGTGTCAAGAACGAGTAGAAGTAAAGACAGTACTTGTAGGCTCTGCATCTATGGAACGAGAACAAACGGCCACAATCTATCCACAAATGTAAATGCAAGGGAGATAACTATTATTCTGCAAAGGGATCTCCTAAAGGAGGATATAGGCATAGCAATAGCAGGTGTAGATTTGAGCAATAAATGGCTGGATTACTTTGGAACTGTTTGTAGAGAACAAGAGATGATTTGCTGGACAAACCTTGCATTGTGAGAAAAGTTCACCTAACGAATAGATATTAGTAACCGAATGAGCAATGGAACTCTATCTTATCAGTGAAAGTGTACAATATATGCAAGCGGTTTTCAGTGCGCCACGGTTAAAGTGGTGTGAATTTCATTTTTCACCATGCTTCCATATAATTCCTCTACGTTGTGATTTTGATTATTTGGGTTCTTGATCGTGCAGTGCATGAATATTGAGTGCGATAAATTAATGAGTATTAGATTGCACATCTAGAAAATCAATGGGCATTTAAAACGTAGTGCTGGGGAAATTTCTTGCTAATTTTAGTATAATTCACTGTGATATCGAAGAGGAGGGAATGTATAATATGCGATTTCCACTGAACTTGATGCCATATCTCATATCCTTTCATTTTCATTCTCCATTGACTGGATTTCACAAGCAGGCATGGACCATGGTTAACTTTTTTCTGGATCATACTTTGCTGAACAATTTATTCATTTATTAGGTTTATTTTCTTCAATATTTTTCTCACAAACATTAATTAGTATTTTTCAAAATCTATCCTGCATTCCAACTTACCCAAACTGAATGAAAATACGAAGCTGCACATCTGAAAATCTTAAGTATGTTTCTGGGCGCCAGCCATTCATAATATATTCAATTTGAAGCAAGAGTTCAGGAACACCAAGCAGTCAAGTGACAAATATACAGATTATGAAAAATTTTGCCATTAGAAATGGCCTCGAATGTTTCCGTCCAATCAGAGAAACCAGTATTCATTACATAAGTCTGTAGATGCATCAATGATGTATACCAAATTTTACATTGAGCATTTGAAAATTATCAGAGATAGAGATCATTAATGATTTTGCATGAATTAAAGATGGCCGCCCATCCTTCCCACCACTCAGAGAAACTGATGTGGTTATTCATTGCAAGTCTCTTGATACATGGATGCTGTATACCAAGTTTCATATAGAACACTGAAATGGTATCAAAGATATACATCATTAAAGATTTTGCATAAATTTAAGATGGCCACCAAGGTTTCTGCCCAATCAGAAAAACCAGAACTGTCTATTGATACATCGATGATGTGTACCAAATTTTACATCGAGCACTTGAACGGTATCAGAGATATAGATCATTAAAGATTTCGCATAAATTAAAGATGGCCGCCCATCCTTCCCGCCACTCAGAGGAACTGATGTGGTTATTCATTGCAAGTAGCTTGATACATCGATGCTGATTACCAAATTTCATATAGAACACTGAAATGGTATCAAAGATATACATCATTAAAGATTTTGCATAAATTAAAGATGGCCACCAAGGCTTCTGCCCAATCAGAAACGCCAGAACTGTCATTTATCGTAAGTCTATTGATGCATCGATGATATATACCAAATTTTACATCGAGCACTCGCACGGTATCAGAGATAGAGATCATTAATGATTTTGCATAAATTAAAGATGGCCGCCCATCCTTCCCGCCACTCAGAGGAACTGACGTGGTTATACATTGCAGGTCTCTTGATACATCGATGCTGTATACCAAGTTTCGTATCAAAGATATATATCATTAAAGATTTTGCACAAATTAAAGATGGCCGCCAAGGTTTTCACCGAATCAGGGAAACTAGTTTGGTCATTCCTTTGAAGTTTCTTGATGCATCGATGATCTATACAAAGTTTCACAATGAATAGAGAAATGGTACCTAAGATACACAAGATTAATGATTTCGCATAAATTAAATATGGCCGCCAAAGTTTCCAACCAATCAGGTCCAGATTCAATAGAGTTCTGGGTCATGAGCATATGGATGTGCAGTGCAAGTTTGGTGTGCCTAGGGTAAGTCGTTCTAAAGATATCTTGGTAACAAGAAAGCTGTGATGGTTTCGCATAAATTAAAGATGGCCACCAAAGTTTCCAACCAATCAGGTCCGGATTCAATAGGGTTCTGGGTCACGAGCATACGGATGTGCACTGCAAGTTTGGTGTACCTAGGGTAAGTCGTTCTAAAGATATCTTGGTAACGAGAAAGGTGTGACGGACAGACGGACGGACGTACATGACGACGACAATACCCTTCAGCCAAATTTTGGCCGAGGGATAAAAACACTGTGCAAAATATATGTTATTAATAGCGTATAGGTTCCATTATTCAAAGTATATGGACAAATATATTAATTATCGATAGTATGGACCTATTACTCAGTACATGTAAATGCAATAAATACATACACTGCTCCTCAGTCTGCTCCATGGGTAGACCAAGTGCAGTAGCTAAAGCCCGGCGCACACGAGAGATATCAGCTGAGCTAACGGCCTCAATTGTCTGTCAGCTCAGGGGCTAGCTCTCGTGTGGTTTCAGTGCACACAGTGAGCCAAAGCTTCACGAAATTCATTTCAGTTCCCGGATAACGTCTTCTTCAAGACCATCTTGAAGAGTTTTGCATATGAATTGCGTGAAAATAAGGCCTTGGTTAATTAATTGCTAGCTTCTCATGACCCACCCGCACCAAAAAATTTGAAGCTAATAATCGCGCATTGTTTTAATTATTGATCAAATAAAAAAATCAAGGGCAACAACTCTATACAGTCATGTAGCTTTGTACTTTTTGTAGTAGTACTTCCCCTGAGAACCACGTTCGCATGTGGACTCTCAATAATACAATTTCCGGTACAGTTTAAATACATGGCAGTAACCCGATCCAGGACATGTGATCAGTGGCGGGGGTGATGAGAACCGGGTTGTAATGTAATGTTGCTGCAACCAGGCGCCATTTTACAGATGTTATGAAATTTTATCGAATGGAATCTTTAGAACTTTTAAGTAATTTTCGACGTGGACGATCTGTTGATTTACTGGAAGACATGGTTTTCATGATGGTGATATGCACGTGTAGCATTATTACCAGTAAGACGTCAAAAATACTTTTGCCTCTAACTGCAAAAACATTCCAAGATGTGCAGCGCATGAACGATGATTGTTCAACATTCCTGCATCGATCAATGAACTGTTGGTCAAATATGAAAATTCATGGGTGGCCCTCGACCACGGAGAGTTAGATTCGTTTGACATTACGTCTATTACCGAGACATCCTGAAGGATCTTGGCACCCACCATTGTCCGATAATTGTAAGCTAATGACAAGAGGATCTTTTTGTCCATTGTTACTAAGAACAAATGATTGATTTGTAATTTTGTTTACAGAATTTCAAATCCGAGCAAAAAATATCGAAAAAGGGACACTGAAAAACACCAAGATATCATCTTTCTAAGTTTAATTAGTTTCAAGATTTCTAGAAACTGTACGTATGTCAGTTGTAATAGTACAAGAGAAAAGAGCAAAGTTAGTCTGAAACTGAATGTTCGGAGGATTATTCGTCTTCGTTTTGTAGTATTTTTTTTTTGCACGTGTCATCATTGGGTACTGGAAGCGAAGACAAATTTGTCTTTGACCCTTTGATATGAGCTATGAAACATACTTAAGATTTTATAATTAGGATCGAATGCTAATTCGGTTCTGTTTACTGGGATAGTTTGAGATATCTCTGTTAAGGCCTTTTGTTTTTTATTTGTTGGTTCACGGATTTGAGTGATGAAAAAACCAGGTCGACAGGAGAGAAAAAAAAACGAAAAAAAAACACACTCACAAAATTACATTCATAGTGTAATAACTTCGATAAAGTCGAGTACAGTTGTAACACTATGGGTGTACATGTATAATATCATGTAGAAGCCACAGAAAAAAAATATATGCACTTTGTGGTATGTTCAATGAAAGGACATTGATGTCTTCAAAGTGGTTTGACAAGACGAGACTCCTCTGGTTTTGCTGTCTTTTTTTCAACATCCTCTCAAAAGAAATTTTGATGATCAGAGTTTGTGAAGTTGTACCACAGTTTCTGAACTTGTAAATAATTATTGGTCCAAGGGTCATAATTGGTGGCATGTTGTTGTATCTGCAAGATAACTGTATTTACTGAGAGTTAAAAAGTACTTAGTACTTTTCCTATTGACTAATTGTACAAAAGTTTTGAACATTTTATTTATAAAAATGGACGTCCTTTCGGCTGTTAAAAAATACATACAAGATTCGGCATCAACAACATGCTACCACCCTTAAATCACGAAATATAGGCCCCCTATATTGGGGTTACGAAAAGCGAATGTATCTATGAACGTGACCTTTCATTCGGGAGGGCATCTCTTCTCTTCGCCATATCCATCAAAATGGAACAGCTTGCCTGGGTCTGGCGTCCTTGTCAGATAGGATAACTTGATGGAATTTACTCCGGAATGAGTGCAACACTGACATCGGGGTAGACAGGTCAGTCACATTCAGAGATGGCACCATCTTCATGTTTTGGCGACTTCACGGAGGAAACCGACGATGTCCTCAACAGTATCGCTGACGCTCATTACATTGCTGAAAAGATCTAGTCTTGACTTCCGCCCCTTTCTTTACAACGACACAGATGTAAAAACTGCCATTCCCGCCATTTTGTGACAGCACGTCACAACAACTTTGCTGAATTATCTCCCTTGAAAGGTCCAAGATGGATGCGCGATGTCTACAGATACCTTGTGTCTAAAGTTTCACTCTTCGACAGTATATATTTTTGTACCTCAGGCTTCCCACTGAGTCATCCTGTCAAGAATTGTGATTTTTTTTATCAGAGGATATAAAAATAAGGTCAGTAGCAAATTTGTACGTCGGCGGAAATAAAAAAGTACAAAATCGTGATTTTTTCCCCACTTTTCGGAAAAAGTGGGTCGGCGGATTCTTGAACCAACAAATAACAAGCGTTCTGAGAACCCCAACATCTCGCCTTGCGGGGTCATCCGCCAAAGGTGCAGCAGTATTGAAAGCATACATGTAGAGCAAACAATAAGGTCTGGAATAAGTGATGCGGTACAGACAATAATGTCTGGAATAGATTATCTGGTACAGACAATAACATCAGTCCCATGTGGGATTACTGGCAAAAGTTAATCCCATGTAGGATGGATAGGTCAGTGCAGTCGGATTACTGGTACGGCATTCCAGTGTGAGATTACTGCTGGGTGGACCAGTCCCATGTTATTACTGATGGATAGTCCTCTGTGGGATTACTGCTGGATAGTCCAGTCCCAAGTGGGATTACTACCATCACCATCATGGTATGGATGGTAGTGATGGTATGGATGGTAGTGATGGTATGGATGGTAGTGATGGTATGGATGGTAGTGATGGTATGGATGGTAGTGATGGGATGGATGGTAGTGATGGTAGGAATGGTAGTGATGGTATGGATGGTAGTGATGGTATGGATGGTAGTGATGGTATGGATGGTAGTGATGGTATGGATAGTAGTGATGGTACGGATAGTAGTGATGGTATGGATGGTAGTGATGGAATGGATGGTAGTGATGATAGGAATGGTAGTGATGGTATGGATGGTAGTGATGGGACGGATGGTAGTGATGGTAGGAATGGTAGTGATGGTATGGATAGTAGTGATGGTATGGATGGTAGTGATGGTATGGATGGTAGTGATGGTAGTGATGGTATGGATGGTAGTGATGGTATGGATAGTAGTGATGGTAGGAATGGTATGGATAGTAGTGATGGTAGAAATGGTAGTGATGGTATGGATGGTAGTGATGGTATGGATGTGATGGTATGGATGGTAGTGATGGTATGGATGGTAGTGATGGTATGGATGGTAGTGATGGTATAGATGGGTGAGTATGGATGGTAGTGATGGTATGGATGGTAGTGATGGTATGGATGGTAGTGATGGCATGGATGGTAGTGATGGTAGGAATGGTAGTGATGGTATGGATGGTAGTGATGGTATGGATGGTAGTGATGGTAGGAATGGTGGTTATGGTATGGATGGTAGTGATGGTATGGATGGTAGTGATGGTATGGATGGTAGTGATGATGGTATGGATGGTAGTGATGGTGGATGAATGGTATGGATGGTAGTGATGGCATGGATGGTAGTGATGGTAGGAATGGTAGTGATGGTATGGATGGTAGTGATGGTATGGATGGTATCACAGGTACATCTTTTAATCATAAGAAACATGTGTACCAAGTTTCATAATCATTCAATGACAGCTGACAACTGCAGCAAACTGTGGTGTACAGATGTACATGTGCACTTCGGCTAAACGCAAAACTCAATCAGTTGCCATAATTTGGAGAAAAATTAATATTTCATCTCAAAAATAGCACAAATAAATCCTCCAATCATAAGAAACATTTGTACCAAGTTTCGTAATCATCCAATGAGAGCTGACAACTGCAGCAAACTTATCATGTACATGTATATGTATACATGTAGAGGCCTACATATACAATTTACCTAAACAGAAAACTCTTCATTTACCATAATTTGGAGAAAAATTAATATTTCTTGTCAAAAATAGCACAGGTACATCCTCTAATCATAAGAAACATGTGTACCAAGTTTCATAATCATCCAATGACAGCTGACAACTGGAGCAAAGTTACCATGTAGATGTATATGTATACATGTCAGGCCTGTATGTACAATTTACCTAAACAGAAAACTCTTCATTTGCCATAATTTTGAGAAAAATTAATATTTCTTCTCAAAAATAGCACAGGTACATCCTCTTATCATAAGAAACATGTGTACCAAGTTTCATAATCATCCAATGACAGCTGACAACTGGAGCAAACTTACCATGGACATGTATATGTACAATTTACCTAAACAGAAAACTCTTCATTTACCATAATTTGGAGAAAAATTAATATTTCTTGTCAAAAATAGCACAGGTACATCCTCTAATCATAAGAAACATGTGTACCAAGTTTCATAATCATCCAATGACAGCTGACAACTGGAGCAAAGTTACCATGTAGATGTATATGTATACATGTAGAGGCCTACATGTACAATTTACCTAAACAGAAAACTCTTCATTTGCCATAATTTTGAGAAAAATTAATATTTCTTCTCAAAAATAGCACAGGTACATCCTCTTATCATAAGAAACATGTATACCAAGTTTCATAATCATCCAATGACAGCTGACAACTGCAAGAAACTTTCCAAGTACAGATGTACATGTGCACTTCAGCTAAACGCAAAACTCATTCATAGGGATTTTAACATTAGAGTACCCCAGGGGTAGTACCCCCAGGTGGCATACCCACCCCCCATATTTTTTATATTTTTTTTATATTTTTTCTAATTATTCTAGATTTTTTTTTAACTTGCTAAACCAAAAACCCATTCATTTCCAGGCAGGGGACACCGACACCGACACCGACGACGACATCCTCTTTCCCCCTCTCACAATATCTCCCCTTTACTTCGTAAGGCGAGATAAAAAACGAAAGGCCTAAGATACCATGCTCGAAAATAGTAACATGATACAATACTTAATACTGAAGGGATATCCGTGCAGTAATGTTGAAACTTCCAAAGTGTCTGAATCCTGATTATCTCTCTTGGATCGAAACACGCAGTAGTCTAAAGTTGTCGAGTTGCAACGTTGTGTCACAAGTGTGACGTCCCTTCATGTAGCCGACCCGTCGGCAGACGAAACAGTTCACTGGACTAAGAAAACTGATTTAAAATTTGAAGAAATATATATTAATTCCAAATTATTTGAACTCCTTGATATGGAAGGTGATCCCCCTTACTGTCCAGAAGTGTCACACTTCATGTGAAGTGTGCCTAGAAGTGCCTCTGAAGAGTACACTGAAAAGGCACTTCAACAACAGAGAAAAATACTGGCACACTTCATAGGTACTTCATTAGAAAAAGGCAGTAGCCAAGGGACTCCTCAAAGACACTTCATGGGCTTTTTCAATTTCATAGTAAAAAATGAGGGACTTCAGAGACACTTCTGAGACTTGGTCATTGTTCGGCATAATCCATGGTACCGTACTCCTCAAAGACACTTCATGGACTTTGTCAGTTCTTCAGCAAAACTTGGGGGACTTCAGGGACACTTCTGAGACTTAGTTATTGTTCAGCATAATCTAAGGTACTCCTCAAAGACACTTCTTGGACTTGGTTTTATAGCATAACTTGGGGGACTTCCCCTTGAAAAAAAATATCTTATATGATCCTACCAGATTCTGAAAATTCCTATAAGATTCTGAAAAATCCAATAAGATTCAATCCAATAGGATTTCTAGATTATTGGAATTTTCCCACAAACTTTTACAGTAACATAACATTACATAACATTATTGTAGTTAAGATCATTGAAACTGTATGCATGTAGTTCTATAATATAGAACTACATGCATACAGTTTCAATGATCTTAATAGCTCTGGGAATATCCCAGCTTAAAGTTGGCTGATTTGATTTCACTCAGTGACATCAAATCTCATTTCCATGAAACCACTAAACATCAGATTTGTACTTCACAGTTCAAAATAGCTGCAACTGTGTAAAATATTCACATGTGGTTACTGACATATTACTCAGAACTGTGAAAACTTTTTTGGATCTTTGACAGTGATCTGTACGATGGGTTCCCATTTGAATAAAATAAATATATTAATAATATCAGTCTCTCACATATTAGTGTTATCAAAATAGTATCATATTAGATGATTAAATCTTGTTAAATTCAGATTTTATAATCAGTCCAAATCCATGATTTTATAGTAAAATTGGACAAAATGGGAAAATATTTTTAAAAGAATCAGTTCTAACATAATGTCAGCAACAAAAAATGCCCATTAAAGAATACTTTATATTATCTTCTTCATTATTATCAATTGTTTAAATATAATATATATATAATTTCTGTTTCTGATAGTCTTTCCTTTTAAATGTCTCAAATGGGTGGAGTTATCTGCCCTTGAAAATTTAATGGACCACCGGGGGCGCCACCATCAACAACAACAACAATGGCTGACCTAAGTGCACAAGTGCAAAAGTCAGGAGGATTTGTTCATTTTTAAGTTAGAAGTATGGAGGTTTGAAGAACTGTATTGCAGATGGTGATGAGTGCAGCTAATGATATGGTAAGTAAATTATAAATATAACTATAATTCTTTTTTCAAAACTTAATAAGCAAAGAACTGAACTGAAATGTACTTCACCTTATAATTGCAGTCAAATTTAATGGGTCTTATAGCATGGCTTTCACAAAGATATATCCATATCTCTGTCTCACTATCACTTTCAGATCTACCCAGGTTCATCAAGGCAGTGTATTGTTATGAGTGTCTGAATTGTCAGCTTGGAAACCCCAGGCTTGGGGACCTCATATGAAGATTGGCATGCACCCCTGGAGGAAACCCCCTGAGGGTGAGATATTTTTATCACAAAACTGCTTGTATATACTTCCTGTTCATGTAAAAACAGGGGGATTTAACTGGCTGGGGGAATGATAGTTCTAAATAAATTATCTTGTTGTTTTGAACTGTTTATTGATTTATAAAATGTATTGATTTTTGTTCCTTCCACAAGATTAGAGAATATTTCCATACTAAATTGTTGACAAAATAGTAAAGAAATATGTTTCAAAATATATTGATAATAAAATGTTAGCATAACCTATTTTTAGCTGTAATCAGAAAAAGTATAATCATGCTATGATTAGACTTTCAATCACAGGCTATATTTTCCTTGTTTATTGATTGCATATTTCATATATCAAAGCTAAGGATCTTCACATACTTCAATTGTACATTCCTACCCACATCTTGAGAAATGAGAACATTTCATTTCAAAAAAATTTTAATACAATTTATAGTTAATAAGCATTTATTTGTCATTTGAAAACCTGTATGGAGATTTAGTTGAACCAGAAATTAACAAAGAAACATTATCAAAATTCACATGATTGTTTCACTTCAATTCTAATGGCTTCTTACATTGTATATACTTTAATATTCCAGAATACAGCTGCTACAAGGAATTCGGCTCACTTCAAGCAACCAATCGACGGACAGGAACTTTAATTTGCAAACCTAGGTATGGTTGATGTGTGGTTGATATCTTCATAGTGTATACTGGTTAGAACGTCACACAAACTGTTTATCTCCCTTGTATGTTATGGAGTACTAAACAAAGGATAATAGACATCTTTACCAATCTTTTGTAAATCGTACGGATGTGTTTCATTCTTTACCCTTTATGGTAGTCAACCGATTCAATCATCCTGAGTGTATTAAAAAGAAAAAGAAGTGAGTGAGTGAGTGAATAGGGTTTAACGTCGCTTTCAACATTTTTTCAGCTATATCACGACGGGGAAGGGAAGGGAGGGGAGGGGGAGGGGAAGGGGAACCTACTTGTAACAGAGCAGATCTAATGCTGCCATTTTATAGTGCTGTCCCACTGAAATATCATCAGGCGACAGTTCACCCTACTAGGAAATATACTAAGACAACCAGGTGTAGAAAGAGACCTAGCATTTCGGCAATTAGCAGTCAAGGATACAAACTCAAAAAGCTGGTTTGTGGAGATGGAACATCTCCTCTACTCCTATGGTCTTCCCTCTGCGCATGATCTCATTAAAGACATGCCCAGTGAAACCAAGTGGAAAAAGATGGTTAAAAATAGGATACAGGAAGTTTGGAGCCACAAAATTAGGACACAAGCAAGAAACAAGAAAACCTTAAACTATCTGAACATCGAGGACTTCAGCCCCAAAAAACCCCATGCATGCTGGCTCAGTGCGGGGTATGAACCAATTGCTGTGAAAAAAGCCAACATCAAAGCGAAACTTCTTCTTGGCGCCTATATGCTGCAAGAAAACCGAGCAAAATTTAACCAATATGAGACAAGGCCAACATGCCTTCTGTGCCAAAAAGATCCGGAAACAAGAACACATTTCCTTGTCCTGTGTACAGCCACGCAGCCAACCAGGGCCCCCTTCATTGAGGCATTAAAAGAAACCGTTTTGTACTACTTTGGAGAAGAGGTCTGGAACCCCCTGGAAAGGAACCCAAGATACCTAACACAGCTAGTCCTGGATGCAACTGGAGTAATTAATCTCAACACACATGCAGAATCAAGACAGATTATCCATACCCTGGAGGCAATCAGCAGAGGACTCTGTTTTGCCCTACACCACGAAAGGAGTATGAGACTGGGAATCCGTTTGCCACCTTGAGGTGGTTTGGTGCTTAACGCTTATCTAAGCTAGTAGGTGTAGGAATTAGATAGGTTATTGTTTGATATGTTAGTGCTGCTGTGTGCCGTACTAAAAGTACATGCTATGCATGGTTCTCCAGACATTGGAGGAATTTAACGAACAGAAACAGAAACATGCCGTTAAAAAAAAGAAGAACTGGATTGCATGTCATACGGAACCATATATACAACTGATCAGGTTTTAATTATATGCATGTATTTCTTGCAACAGGTCAAGAAGTCCACAATTCAGACTGGTGGGTTTCAGCAAAGGTTGGATTACATCCAAGTGGACCTCAGGGCAACTAAAGCAAACTATCCTTCGAAAGATCTGCTGCTTCAAGTTCAAGTTGGATAAGAAGACTGTCACCCTTGAATAATACTAATACTGCAATAAATTCTCCTACCAAAGACTGCATGTAAATACTATGTTGTATGTTGTCTCAAGGATTTGTGCTAGCGGTTATATAAACTACACGTTTCTTGTTAAGAACCACCAGGTTTATTGTAAATATTTTATGATGTACTGTTTTGTCCCACTCCCCGCGCTTTCTCTAAATAAAACGTTCTATGCTCAAATATATATTTGTGTCTTCTTTTCTGGGAAAGTAAATATCTCGTGGCTATATATACATACCTTTCATTACACGAATTTGCTATGATACTAATAAGGTACTTCAAGAGCAGTTCAGAAGTGCATATGAAAGGTATCCTTCTGTAGAAGTGTGGATGAAGTGCCTTGCCATATAAGGACATTGAATTACCTCATATATTCTAATTAGGTACTTCAAGAGCACTTCAGAAGTGCCTTTGAAGGTTACCCTTCTGTGGAAGAAGTGCCTTTGCAGTACTTAATTAACATATTTGAGGCACACTTCTAAAGTACTTCCAAGTGACTTCATTGTGACTTCAATGCCCTTATATGGCATTGCCACAAAACAATACCCACACTGCAAGCACACTTCTGACTCTGAGCGTAGCACTTCAAGGTTAAAATATGCCCACACTTTAAAGTTACTTCAAAGTTACTTCAAAGACACTTCTGGACAGTAAGGGGAAGGTATGGATATTCTCTATAGTCACTATATAGAATATGTCCAACTGTTTGATATGCCGACTCCATGTGATGCAACATCACAACTCGGGAATACCGTATTAATTTTAAGCGTAACTTGGATTTTCGAATCGGACCAAAAAAGGCATCTTGCACAACTAGGCCCCATGTGGGACCTGTGTACCAAATTTCAGAAAAAATCCATTAAGTAGTTCCTGAAAATTGACGATAACAATGTTTCAAGGGAAAATTCAAGATGGTCACCTGGCGGCCATATCGGATTTTAGAATCGGACCAAAAAAGGTATCTTGCACAACTGGACCACAAGGGGAACCTGTGTACCAAATTTGAGGAAGATCCATGCAGTACTTCTTGAGAAATCACGATAAAATTTCATGGAAAATCCAAGATGGGGGCCTGGTGGTTATATTGGATTTTCGAATCGGACCGAAAAAGGTATTTTGCACAACTAGACCCCAAGCGGAACCTATGTACCAAATTTGAGAAAGATCCATGCAGTACTTCCTGAGAAATCAAGATAACAAAGTCACATGGGAAGATCCAAGATGGCCGCCTGGTGGCCATATTGGATATTCGAATCGGACCAGAAAAGGTATCTTGCACAACTGTGTACCAAATTTGACAAAGATCCATTCAGTAGTTCCTGAGAAATCTCAATAAAAAAGTTTCATGGGAAAATCCAAGATGGCTGCCTTGTGGCCATATTGGATTTTCAAATTGGACCAGAAAAGGTATCTTGCACAACTGAGAAAGATCCATGAAGTAGTTCCTGAGAAATCGCGATAACAAGGTTTCATGAGGAAATCCAAGATGGCTGCCTGGTGACCATATTGGATTTTTGAATCGGACCAGAAAAGGTATCTTGCACAGTCCTTTCCATGAAAGGCGAGCGATCGCTCTCGCTCTCGCCCACACACGCCCAGAGAGTTCCAGGCGTCCGATTTGTTGCTCGCCCATATCGGCCGCTAAAATCCAGTATTGGATAAACTTTCTGTTAAGCAACTCTGCATCGGCTCGCTTGTTTGTGTTTGCACACTTGCTTTCGAAGTGAAAACGGAAGTACATTTGGGGAAATCTGCAGAACATGCGCAGTCGACACAAAGTGACAACCCAAGGTATTTATGTAAAGTCGAACGCAATTGGTGTTGCGGCTGGTTATATTTTTGTACGGACACGTTCATTGGTCGGTGGTGCAGTGAATTTTTTTTCCCTCTCGCCACGTGCTCTGTAGCCTTGAAAACAAGCGTGTGCTTGGACTTCAGTTCAGCCATGTTTTTCACTGTGACACACGAGGTGGTTTTTGCTGTCTTCTTGATTTATTTATTTATTCGGAATAAATATGGCAGAAAGTGTTGTTACAAAAGGGAACAGAGTTGAAATTAAGAGTTTCAAAAACTGGGGAACTGCCGTACAGACATATTGGATTCAATACTGATCAAACGGATGACGGTGGAGAGTTAGCTAGCGAGCGTTATTACTGCCTGTCTCACATTACCACGCAACGTCGATTTTCGTGGATTTATCAGTTAGTATAACACATTAGCTGTCGAAACTCACAATATATTCCAAATTCTATCTGTGTAATTCTTGGTCATCAAAAATATTTCCCTAACATGAGAAATTGTTTAAAAATTTTCCAAAGCTTGTTCGTCCGAGCAAGTGGATCATGCCGACGACCGGGCAAGTCCATTTTCGCCCATAGGAACGGAGAGTTGTTGAGTGCTGATATTTCAGTGTGAATATGCGGGACGAGTTACTTCGTCTAGCGCAGTGCCTCTCCTGTGGGTGAAAATGGACTTGCCCGGTTGGTTTCACAGCATATCAGCAATGTACGTCGGTTGCTCGGAAAAAACAAGCTTTGGAGATTTTTTAAACAATCGTCTATGGTATAAATATTTTTGATGACAAATAATTACACAGATACATGTAGTTTGGAATATATTGTGAGTTTCAACAGCTAATGTGTTATATTAACTGATAAACCCACGAAAATGGTGTTGCGTCGTACTGTGAGACAGACTATTGTGTGTCCCAACTAATCTATTAAGAACATTTTGTTTGATATTTTGAGAAATATATATTGTTGTGTTCTGAAACTTACGTCACTAGTAAAATGCAATTATTATAGTATTCATTCAAAATATTAGCAAACAACATTCTGTAGAACTATCTGTTTGAAACATTTTCTGTTTTGGGTGTCATTCTCTGGGTTAAATTTTGACGTCAGCCATTGTTGATTTGGATCAGTTCAATACTCGTAGGTTTGATAGGCATTCTATTCCATTCATGGAATTTTTACAGTTCCACAATGTCACAAATCAACAATAATGCCATGATGTCACAATAAGACGTTACAAAGACAATTTATCAATACTGGCCACAGTAGCAACGTCATAGCGTTGACCCTGACGTCACAATAGAAAATGACAACCTCCCACTCCTTTGCATATATGGGACAGTCCCTTTCAGCCTTGGCGACATCAAAAGTTAACCCAGAGAATGACCACCCAAAACAGAAAATGTTTTCAAATGGATAGTTCTACTGAGTGCTGTTCTGTAATATTTTGACTGAATACTATAATAGTTGCATTGTACTAGTGACACAAGTTTCAGAACACAACAATATATATTTTTCCAAGAATCGGACTAAACGTTCTCAATAGATTAGTTGGGACACACAATAGTTTCTCCAGCAGTACAATATTTGGCATCACTCACCCTACACGAGTGACAGCTCCCCCAAACATTTTTAGGCGAGTGATTGATTAGGAGAGCGATAGCTCGCCCAGGCCATTTTAGGAGACTGATTCATAACTCTCCCAAGATTTGCTCATGTCAAGGACTGTTGCACAACTAGACCCCAAGGGGAACCTGTGTACCGAATTTGAGAAAGATCCATGTAGCAGTTCCTGAGAAATCGCGATAACAAGGTTTCATGGGGAAATCCAAGATGGCCGCCTTGTGGTCATATTGGATTTCCGAATCGGACCAGAAATGGTATCTTGCACAACTAGACCCCAAGGGGAACATGTGTACCAAATTTAAGAAAGATCCATGAAGTATTTCCTGAGAAACCACGATAACAAAGTTTCATGGGGAAATCTAATATGGCCGCCTGGTGGCCATAATTGGATTTTCGATTCAGACCGAAAAAGATGTTTTGCACAACTGAACCCTAAGGGGAACCTGTGTACCAAATTTGAGAAAGATCCATGCAATAGTTCCTGAGAAATGACAATTACAAGGTTTCATGGGGAAATCCAAGATGGTTGCCTTGTGGCCATATTGGATTTTCGAATCGGACAAGAAAAGGCATCTTGCACAACTAGCCCCCAACGGGGACCTGTGTACCAAACTTGAGAAAAATCCATTCAGTAGTTCCTGAGAAAACGCGATAACAAGGTTTCATGAGGAAATTCAAGATGGCTGCCTGGTGGCCATATTGGATTTTCGAATCGGACCAGAAAAGGTATCTTGCACAACTAGACCCCAAGGGGAACCTGTGTACCAAATTTCAGAAAGATCCGTGGAGTAGTTCCTGAGAAATCGGGATAACAAGAATTGTTTATGGGCGGAAGCGATTTGAACAGCCCACCATCCACCATCTGGTGGGCTAAAAATGAATTTAGCGCTCGAGGTCCACTTACTCTAAAATTGTGTGTGTCTTCTGAACTTGAAGCAACTCCATCTCCACCAGTAGAGTCAAGTTCTGGCGAACAAGTTACGTCAACTCCATGGGGGAAAGTTTGTGCATGTTATCCGCCGCTGAAAACCCGACTGACGGGCCATCTCCAGTTCTTAGATGACAGTTCGTCACAAAACTCGGAGAAAATCCATGCCCTGAGTGCATCTCTCAACACACACCTAAAGTTCTACTCTTCGATGCACTGGTGCTAAGACTGAAAGACGGTTTCAGCGAGGTAACGCCATGTGTGTTATAAAATTAAATAAAAAATGCCTAAATCTTGAACGTGGGGTTGTGAATTTGAACAATAAATTGATTTTGTTAATTTAGAATTATTACACTAACTATTTTTCGTTGTCGGTTGTAATTATTTTGATTTCCTTTTTCATTGAATTAAATTAATTCAATTTATTAATTATAAAATTAAATCAAAAATACCTAAATCTTAATGTGGGTTTAGTGAATTTGAACAATAAATTGATTTCATTAATTTAGAATTATTACACTCGTTGTCAGTTGTAATTATTTTATTTCCATTTCATTGAATTGAATTAATTCAATTTATTGTGACAAATCAAATAAAATTGTCCTGACATTTTTTCTAATAATTAGTCAAAATTAGATCAACTATTCAGACTGCATTTTATCTCTGTTCTCTGGGGCATGTTCCCGAATTTGGTAGTCTTCTGTCCAGTGTTCGTGACTGCCTATGGTACATCAGGCCTCATGGGAAGACCATGGAAGACAGAAACTGTCGAGTCTCAGATAACCTGAAACCACTTTTGGGCTTCAACAATCCAGGCCTTCCTAAACATGCACCAAAATCCATTCAGTAACAAATATTACAATGTCATGTTAATGAAATTTCAAATGAACTGGAGAAATCTTATTTCCACACAAAAGCAATTGA
Source organism: Hanleya hanleyi (assembly GCA_036873755.1). Classification (NCBI taxonomy): domain Eukaryota; kingdom Metazoa; phylum Mollusca; class Polyplacophora; order Lepidopleurida; family Hanleyidae; genus Hanleya; species Hanleya hanleyi. The sequence continues at coordinate 43,234 of JAVTVY010041994.1, read as the reverse complement.
ACCAGTGCCGAGGTCATTTGAACAATTAGTGGAAGCCATTGTTAAGTACATGGACTATCTCGAAGACAAGCGAATATCCTTCCGGGAACACCAGCAGCAGACAGAAGACGAGGAACCCGGTACAACTGAATGTCGTATACATGTACATGAACTTCCTGTTTACACTGATCAGAATTCCACTCCTTGTGTGTACACAGCAGCAGAGAAGGATATTACAGGCCTCTCGTTTTAAGGCGCGCGATCGCACTCCCGCACCTTCGCGCTCCTGAACTTGGAACTAGGTGCGCGACTCTAGCGCACCTGGCATTTCGCGGTCGTTAAAAAACAGTAAAAGCAGCTAAATTCATTACCAACTTACGTGTGCCATTAAACTGCCTTCCGACAGCAACGCATGTGTTTACGTCCGGTTAAATGGTCAGCGGTCGAAATAACGCCTGCCTACGTGCCGCCGGCAAGTGAATTTTTCCGGCGACAACTTGTCTTGCAAAAACAATCTACCTGTCGCATGCGGCAAGTAGGATTTTATATAGCAAAAACGATAAAATGCGATCAATTTTCGTAAATACCTTTTAGAAGTCTAGATCTATCTGAAGGAACGGACAATCCAAGAAATAATCCATTGAAAATTTATTTCAAGCCGATCTTTAGCCATTGTTGTTGGACCTTGTTGTTGGTTTTCTCTATCAACATTTCCCGCGCCAAATTTACTTCCGGTTGCGCGCCACCTCTTGCGCGGTAGTCCGGTGCATGCAAAAGTCGGACCTGTTATGAAACGGAATCGGACTATCTGATTTTTTTTCTTCCAGTTGGTAAATAATATTGTCGGCTTCTTTTCTTGATACGTACTCAAAATCCTACCGTCCTGTGGTGTGCCGGCACCCGAGAGCACGGCACACCAGAGGACGGTCTATATATAGCATAATGGGTCAATGCATGAATAGCCTACGAGAGCTCATGATCAGCACAGCTTGCTTCGGGGAGAGCTATTCAGTCACCTATTACGTGATTCGTATCCAAGACCTTACCCGTCCTGTGAATTGGATTATAAAGGCGCACGGTCGATCGTCTAGCCTCGCCAGGGTCCCTTTATTTAGGTGGTGTTAATAAATATATACGACTACTCCCCGTAGTTAGACCCAGACGGAGACTGTTAGCGCCTGAACAATTAAATAAAAAACGGACAAGCATGACAAGTGAAGTAAGTTTCACATTCGTTTTGCATAGACCTTTTCCTAAAATATTGGAGGACACAATGAGCACATTTTATTTCTGAATAAAGTAATATTGAATATAATATTACGAATGTGTTAAAATGTTTTAAATGCTTGGAGGTTTTATTGGTTGGTGCATTTACCGTTATTGCATTATTAAATAATCGTTGTTATACAATTATATGTGGCAACGTATACATTTGATTTGATCACATAAAATCAATTTTGAGGTAGATGAGACTTTTAGCGAGACTGACTATATTTAAGATTGTATGACTGGAGAAATCACAAATAGAATAGAATCGTTTATTTACGTAAAAGTTGTGCCCATCAGAGCTAAAAAAAATGCAATCATACACACATATAAACATGATAAAACATATATAACTACAAACATCAGACAGCAGATAAAACATGCAAATATATAAAGGGTTTCCATTTACCCGAAATTAAAATACCCGTGAGTGAGGTTATATATTTATATTGCGGTTGCTTTAGCCATGATAAAATTTGACCCAAATACGAATTACGGAGAAAATAAAAATAAGAAGCTGTATTCATTTAAGTTTATAGCCACTTATAATCGTAATCTATTGTAAATTAGCAAAGTCTTCACTAAATGTACCTCTTATGCCATATATTGTGACCAATGTTGAACGTAATCCGGTATAATTAATCAAGTCATTATTACTATTATCAGAGGTCTTGTGGAGCGTCAATCTGCCGGTTACGCGGTCAGCGGGAATCCAAACTGCATAAGCCGCCGTCTGAAGTGCCGAGTGTTCCATGATGTGCCCCTGTGCGTTAATAAAACGTCCCCTGAAGTGCCCAGTGGTCTCCTAGCCACGCAAGATTTACCCCCCTTATAGAACGTTCTCTGGTGTGCCGTGCTGTGGTGTGCCGCGTGCTCTGATGTGCCGTAAGATTTTGAACCCTGTTGCTTTTCTTTGGCTCTATTCACAAGTGGAAGTTTTTCTATGCAGACATTTCAGTTAATTGATCATTCCAATGGGACTCTGGTGGCTGATTCTAATTTATTGGAATCAGCAATTTACAAGTAAATATAGTTGGGATATTGGTTAACTCCCCATAAATTTTCATTCTTTAAAAAGGGTGTTAGTTGGATCTAAATTCTTTGATATGAGTTCTAATTGCAGAAATTAGGGGAATAGTTGTCTTTGACATATCAATGTTGACATCAACTTTCCACTGGTGTTCTAAGTTTGAAAGAACATGTGTGCCAAATAAAAAAATTAATAATAATAAATTTAAAAACACCCACCTCATTTTTGAAAAGAAAAATTGCAGGAGAACCACTCACTGTCAAATTTCACATCATTATTGGTCACTGTTCGTCTGTTATCAAGGGAGATAACCCATCACTCGCCTAGACTCATTTAAGGGGTGTGATTTTAGGTGTGCTAACCACACTCCTGAGAATAAATAAGGCGAGTGATTGTCACTCGCCTGTTGTCTCACAAAACAAGAGGCCTGATATTATCCATGAAATGCGTAACCAGTTAGTTGGAGAATTTTACACTCCGGTACATGTTAATCAGCTGCTACCACATGCTGCTCGTAAACGATACAAATTTCTGCGTAAGTTAAGAAAACATGGCGTCACAGACATTCAAAACTGTGTGTTGTTTACTGGGTGTGTGGGCGGGTCGGGTATGTATGTATGTATGGGTTTCGGGCCATAGATTACTGACTGGAGACAATCCTGTGTCGGTCAATGAGGCCACAAAAACTGTTGACAGTAGACAAATGGAAATTATGGCTACAGCTGATGCATCTATAATAAGAGACTACAGGATTCACAATGGCAGGAAATCATCTTTCAATCCATTTTGGGATGTTTGTAACAACATCATCAAAGAAACTAGAGCCTTAGGCACTCAAAACGGGGCTATTTAAATGTAAAATAGGCTGTTGGTATAATTCCACTAACTCTTTGATGTTCCGTCCCATGGACCGGTGAAAAGCCATACTTGTAGTCTCACACATTCCTCTCAACAAGGATCTCTAGTGCATTAGTATAATTGTACACATATATATATTAAACGAGAGATCCTGAAGGATCTTGGCGCCCACCATTGTCCGATAATTGTAAGCTAATGACTAGAGGATCTTTTTGTCCATTGTTACTAAGAACAGACGATTGATTTGTAATTTTGTTTACAGAATTTCGAATCTGAGTGAAAAAGATCGAAAAAGGCCACTGAAAAACACCAAGATATAATCTAAGTTTCAGGAGTTTCAAGATTTCTAGAAACTTTACTTGTACATGTACGGAGGATCCTTCGCCTTTGTTTTGTAGTATTTTTTTTATTTTTTTTTTTGCACTTTTCTTGGGTACTGGAAGCGAAGACCAATCTCTTTGACACTTTGGCATGAGCTATGAAACATACTTAAGATTTTATAATTAGGAACGAATGCTAATTCTGTTCTGTTTATTGGGCTATTTTGAGATATCTCTTTTAAGATACCATGCTCGAAAATAGTAAGATGGCACAATGCTTAATACTGAAGGGATCCAGTCCGCGCAGTAATGTTGAAAATTCAAAAATGCCTGGATCCTGATTATCTCCCTTGGATCGAAACATGCAGTAGTCTACAGTTGTCGAGTTGTGACGTTGAGTCACAAGAGTGACATCCCTTCATGTAGACGAAAGGGTGGAGCAGTTCACTTGCTACTACATGGACTAAAGAAAGCTGATTTAAAATTTGAAGAAATACATTTTAATTCCGAATTATTTGAACTCCTTGATATGGAAGGTGAAGGTACGGATATTCTCAATCAATATATAGAATATGCCCCACCGTTTGATCCGCCGACTCTTGCGATGCAACGTCACATCTCGAGAATACCAAATTAATTTGGAGCGTAACTTGGATTTTCGAATCGGACCAAAAAAGGTATCTTGCACTACTAGGCCCCATGTGTACCAAATTTCAGAAAGATCCATGAAATATTTCCCAAGAATTCATGGTAACAATGTTTCGAGGGGAAATTCAAGATGGCCGCCTTGTGGCCATATTGGATTTTCAATTCGGACCGAAAAAGGTACCTGTGTACCAAATTTGAGAAAGATCCATGCAGTTGTTCTTGAGAAATCGCGATAACAAGGTTCCATGGGGGAATCCAAGATGGCTGCCTGGTGGCCATATTGGATTTCGTAATCGGACCAAAAAAGGTTTCTTGCACAACTAGACCCCAAGGGGAACCTGTGTACCAAATTTGAGAAAGATCCATGCAGTAGTTCCTGAGAAATCGCGATAACAAGGTTTCAAGGGGAAATCCAAGATGGTTGCCTGGTGGCCATATTGGATTTTCGAATCGGGCCAAAAAAGGTTTCTTGCACAACTAGACCCCAAGGGGAACCTGCGTAACAAATATGAGAAAGATCCATGCAGTAGTTCCTGAGAAATCGCGATAACAAGGTTTCATGGGGAAATCCAAAATGGCTGCCTGGTGGACATATTGGATTTCGGAATCAGACCAAAAAAGGTTTCTTGCACAACTAGACTCCAAGGGGAACCTGTGTACCAAATTTGAGAAAGATCCATGCAGTAGTTCCTGAGAAATCGCGATAAGGTTTCATGGGGAAATCCAAGATGGCTGCCTGGTGGCCATATTGGATTTCGGAATCGGGCCAAAGAAGGTTTCTTGCACAATGAGATCCCAAGGGGAACCTGTGTACCAAATTTGAGAAAGATCCATGCAGTAGTTCCTGAGAAATCACGATAACAAGGTTTCATGGGGAAATCCAAGATGGCTGCCTGGTGGCCATTTTGGATTTTCGAATCGGACCAAAAAAGGTTTCTTGCACAACTAGACCCCAAGGGGAACCTGTGTACCAAATTTGAGAAAGATCCATGCAGTAGTTCCTGAGAAATCGCGATAACAAGGTTTCATGGGGAAATCCAAGATGGCTGCCTGGTGGCCATATTGGATTTCGGAATCGGACCAAAGAAGGTTTCTTGCACAATGAGATCCCAAGGGGAACCTGTGTACCAAATTTGAGAAAGATCCATGCAGTAGTTCCTGAGAAATCACGATAACAAGGTTTCATGGGGAAATCCAAGATGGCTGCCTGGTGGCCATTTTAGATTTTCGAATCGGACCAAAAAAGGTTTCTTGCACAACTAGACCCCAAGGGGAACCTGTGTACCAAATTTGAGAAAGATCCATGCAGTAGTTCCTGAGAAATCGCGATAACAAGAATTGTTTACAGACGGACGGACGGACGGACTGACTGACTGACGGACGACGGACGGACGACGGACAAAAAGCGATTTGAACAGCCCACCATCTGGTGATGGTGGGCTAAAAATAGAACTTGTGAGTGACCGATGGGACAAATTACGTCACGCACTGCGAACAACGCTGATTGGCTGTTTACACTATTGCACTGCACAGTGCGCGAAATTCAAAACTGTCAAACGTGATCGTCTAGGTTGATCAATCCAAGATAGCCAATCAGCGTTGTTTGTGGTGCGTGACATAATTGTTATGATTTCAGGTTCGAGGTTACGGCAGTTCCTCTTGCATATCGTTCCAATTTCTGGGCTGCAAAAATTACGCGAACGATCGTTTCGTTCGTACATTGGTTACGCGGATAAAGTCCCGCGTAACCGTTTGTCCAAGCTGTGAATCTGTGTCCGTGAAAACGTTCAATAAATGCCCATTCGCTAAAGATTTTACCTATGAGAGTGACGAAGATGGGCGGTTGACAACTCCACTGAAGTTTATGCAGCATAAACTGGGTTTCAAGCAATCGAAAAGGAGACGAAACGTCGTGAGCTCCATGAAACCGTATCAAATTCATCACGTACATCTAGCACGAAAACATCGGCTAAGGAGTCTATTTTTTTATTGTTGTTGCTGAATGTGATGGGAATGCCATGCCCCCTTACCAGGAGCAGGAGTCCCCTAATACACTGCACTGGACAGGATCCGGTCAAGTTCACAAGATGAGAAAAATCTAAATACTATTGTTGTTGCTTCGACACATATCTCCTCTGAAATTATATTCCATGCAGTATGCGTACACATTAAAATAGTAACGAATGCTGCAGGAACGCCGACTTCACGGGAAAGGAAGCGACTGCGAGTGTTGAAAACTGGGATCTCCATAAACCCAGAACCGGAACCTGTCCAGCGAGAGCGGAACGAGATTTGCAATGTCTGCTCGGCAAATATTCACCTATCACACCTAGAGTTTATGAGTTACACATACATACATAAAGCAAAATTATATTAGCCAGACATATGAAAGTTGGAAGTATGCATGCATGGATTCGCTACAAGAGTCAACTTATCCGACGATCATTCTGAGTCAGAAAACCCCACAGATCCAAAGAGCCGGATTGACACCAATTACCAAGCTCTTGATCTCTGGTTAAGAAAATATTGACAGCTGGCTGAATTGACAGATAATCCTGTAGACAAATGTTCGACAGAAAATGAAGATTTAATTTACGTGAATCACTGCAAATGGGTTGTCTGCTACTCGTTCACCTTTCGGCTTAAAAGATGGTGGAAAACCGAAACAGAACTGGTTTGTGGCAAACCTTGTTCCTAGGCAACTTCACGCTTTCCTAAATATAGCCACTATATATCCTATTGCTGTAGGAAGAACTTCTGTGCATGGCTGTGGGAACGAGGTTAACTCTTCTTAAAAGTTACCATCCTTCTAACTAAAAACTTGCCATTAAAAATCAACACCAACGTTGTCGTTATGGTGGGGGTTATCTCCCCTGTCACCTTTCTTCATAAAGACACTGAGTGCATGTAATATGTAGAGCTCTTATTGTGTAGATCAGGGAAATGCTTGCAACATTCGAAGAATATTTCAGAAGCAGAATGGAAAGAAAACATTTCTGAATACAGAAAAATTATTATGTAAATGATTTGACAACCACTGGATTTTAGAAAATTACCATAAAAAAATAATGGTGAGGGTCTTGAGGGGTAAGCTCAAATGGCGAAAATTCCAAACTGTAACTCAACACACATATTTTATGAAAATGTAAATGAATACAGGCAAAGTGAAATATCCCATTGCTTTCTAAAATGAATTACACTTAAACTGGTATTTTTAAGACTAAATTACTGCCCGGACAAGCTTTCTAATGAGAATGAGTTAGCCCCACAAAATCACTCAACATGCGCCTCTCAAAATCTGTGGTTTAGCAGATGACATATTTTGAGTAGGAAAGTAGTGCCACTGGAAAATTAACAAATATACGCATAAAATTAGATAAATACAAATGTAACTTGACGATATCGAACCTGAAACTATACACGAACATTAAAAACACAGAAACCTGGACACTCTAAAGAAGGAAGTTTCAGACCTCTTTCTTGTCGTGTAAGAACATCATCTTTTTCTGTGTTAGCAAGACACAGTGCCGGTGGTCAAGTTTTCCTCACTTTAAGACAGGACCATTAGTCCCACGGGTCTACATGTATATCGCCCCGTAAAAACAGTTGTTGTTGAACGTCGACATGGTGACATTGTCGGTGGGGATGTAGTGACACACATGGCAGTGGCCACCAGTGCAAAAGATTTGCGTTGAAGTGTTGTACACAGTTCAGAGCAGCAGGGAATTCAGAGGAACTCATCCCATCTTTTAGTTGGTTTAAGTTTAAGTTTTGGCCCAAAAGTAGTTTTCAAAGGACTGCTCTGCATTATACCGGCAAACTGAACGTCAAATTCATGATACATGTACAACACCGACAGTTCCGTGAATTTCATGAAGATCAACATTATGCATCTGCCATATCATACTGCAAATCATTTGCTGTTCAGTTTAAAGAGTATGTAGCTTTTGTTTGTAGAGATGCCAAGTATAAAATATCTGTTCATGAACCAAATTGCCCCATAGCGTTTGCAGGCCTTCAAGTGGCTCACAGTGAAAACATAGGAGAAAATATAGGAGGAAATTTGCAAAAATATAGGAGAAATATAGGAATTTTTTGAATAAAATATAGGAAAATATAGGAAATAAAGGAGTGTATTAAAGACAGGTCTGTACTACATTGTATGTTCCAAACTTGGTAGTTTGTGGTGTTTCATCAAGTTACTTTCACTGAATGCGGTCATAGTGGTGGTCTTTTCAGATGACCTGTTCTGTTATTTGATTCAGCATAGAGAGATTGTAATGTTTTTATATTTGTCGAGCGAAGCGAGGCGAAAAAAAATTCTGAAATGTATTTCCTCGTGTCAGTTTGACTCATTACAGAGCAATGATGAAAGTTTTCATGAGAAATAGTCAAAATATAGGAAATATAGGAGGTTTTGAGTAAAACATACATGTAGGAAAATATAGGAAGGACTCAAAAATATAGGAAAATATAGGAAATATAGAAGGCACTTGAAGGCCTGCGTCTGTTGACAGTGGTAGTGTATACAGATGGTGGACCGGAGCACCATCCTACTTTCCTGTCGGTGAAAATCACTATGATTTGTTCATCAAAACACCTAGATTTAGACTGCATAATTGCAGCTAGAACTTCTTCAGGGCACTCGTATTTCAATCCAGCAGAAAAGATGAACTGCATATTACATTTAGGGCTCTATGGTGTAGGTATGATGAGGAACAGAAGCTCGGATCCCAAATTTGAAATGCATTTGGCTAGGTGTTCTAATTTGAGTGATGTGAGAGGGTTGTCCGATAAGAAAATTACAAAGAAAATGTTGAGTAAACCATCGCTAACTGTAGAGATCTACTAAATTCAGCTTTCTCCAGATTGAAGTTAAAAGTTCAGTGTCTACACTCCAGCTTTGGATTCTGAAGTAGATAGTTTCTTCAAAGAAGCTGGTCTTGACTGCAATCCATGAGATACTGCTGCAGACATGCCTACTCGTCCTGTGCAAAAGGAAATATTGTCTCACTGCTGCAAAGAAAGAAATTATTTCTTCTCTTACAAAAAATGTAAAGAAGCAGGCAATGGTTGTCAAATTTGTACAACACCCTTCAGAATGCCAGCAGACATCAAACAAGCATGTGAGCGTGTCGTGGCCGAAGTAGTTAGAGTGTTTGACTCTGACCCGGAGTGCTACAGCTGGTGTGGGTTCGCCCCTCTCCAGTGACCGCTTACATATACTCGCCTATTCACAAGGCGCTGGACTAATTCGGTGTCCAGGGTAAAATGGACTGATGGTGGAACTAGTTGCTACGCTAGACCTTCACCAGCGGAGGCACTTGGGGAATAAAGTACCTGGGTGTCTTTCAGTGACCGCTATATAAATCCACTCACAGTAGTACATCGCTAGGAAGCTCACATGGTTAGACTATCACAGCACTTTCAGGATAGTAGTTCGTCCAATTGTAGAATTGTATAACTGTTCACTTCACAGCATGATAGTTGAGCTATAAATGTTGGTTCCAATATGTACTAATATATGTACAATATGTTGGTTAATATGTACTTGTACTCCTATACGGAGATGCTCCTATATAGAGGAGGGATCTACCAACTGAACTGAACTGATGACAACAAATCTGTACCATTTACCTGATCCTATGCCTGGAAATGACCTCCATTATAAAAGTTTTGATTTTTATACGGATCTGAAATTACACAAGAACACATGCCTTCATTGAAGGCTAAAACTTCAAAGGGTCACAGTATTTCTTTCAATCCACTCTTGCAGCAAAACTCTTAGAAGTGTAAATGTTGAGAATGTGACAAAACCAAGACTAATCTACTCCCTTAGAACTGTAAATGTTGAGAATGTGACAAACCAAGACTAATCTACTCCCTTAGAACTGTAAATGTTGAGAATGTGACAAACCAAGACTAATCTACTCCCTTAGAACTGTAAATGTTGAGAATGTGACAAACCAAGACTAATCTACTCCCTTAGAACTGTAAATGTTGAGAATGTGACAAACCAAGACTAATCTACTCCCTTAGAACTGTAAATGTTGAGAATGTGACAAACCAAGACTAATCTACTCCCTTAGAACTGTAAATGTTGAGAATGTGACAAACCAAGACTAATCTACTCCCTTAGAACTGTAAATGTTGAGAATGTGACAAACCAAGACTAATCTACTCCAAGTCAAAGCTGATCTTCATTAATGATTTACCCTATTGTGAAACACTGCATTTAACTGATGAAAGCTCTAGGATTGAACAATGGTGTGAGGAAAATAATATGGCAATAAATGCAGAAAAAAATAAATGTATGAAAATAGGGTCTAGACATAACTTGGCTAAGTTTGGAGGGTCACTAAATCTGCAAATAAATGGAACCGATATTGAAAATGTTACTGATGCCAAATTACAAAATTATCCTGGGAGAAACATATTGAGGAACAATGTGCTACATGTACATGTAAGATATCATCCAAGCTCACATTATTACAAAGAATAAAGAAATACTACCACACCATGCTAGGATTCTACAGGTACTACAATGCGTAGAGAGAGTCATTAGACTGCATTCTTCATCTTCAGAAGCGTGCAGCCAGAACAATATTGAATGCAGACTATAATACCCCAAGTCAAGAAATGTTTAAGAAGTTACAATGGATGACTACATGTATATGACCGAATTACTTACCACAAAGCAATTCTTATGTTTAATATCACTAAATAACCTAGCTCCAATTTACCTCTGTAAACAATTTACTCCAACTGCAACTGTCTACCAAAAAGCTCTACGATCTACCACCTCTAATAATCTTGATGTCCCTAAACCCAAAACTGAATCATATAAAACATTCCCCAATAATATTAAATTCTCATCGAATTTAAATATATTCAAGAGACGAATGGAAGCTCATGAAAATGTAATCCCTCATGGGTTTTAATTATTTGCCCTCAAAATATAGACATGATAGATGGGGCGGGTTACGGAAAACGAACCATTAATTATTAGTGGCCTAAATGAAAAGCTATACCGGTGCACATGTGGTGCCGCCATGGTTGAGTTCAAAGAAAATGGTTCAAACACATCAAGTCAGTATATTCTAAGTCTTTGTCAGACAAAATGTCAATTGTCTGACACCAGTAGAAACGCTTTATTACAGCTGTGGGCATTGGGGGGAAATGATCTGTTGTCATTGTGGAACATCTAGGAGACTTACACATCCCTTCAATTGTTTCACAATATGCTCAACCTGTGTTAGAAATAAAAAGAAAAACATCCGAAAGCGTAAACGAAATGCAGAAAACTTGCCTGCTGAAACGGAATTCAAGGTATTAAGTTTTAATTCAATGTAATTTTTTATTATTAAATTCATTTGCTGTAATTTTAAATTAATTTATTCAATGTTTAATTATAAAACTGAATATTTGTTCCGATAGTCAGAACAATACTGAATATATTGAACAACAGAAATAAAAATGACCTCACTGGATTAAAAAATATGTCTTGGCTTTTATTCGTCGTACAACGTAATCAATAATCAATATCATTTTCCTTTAGCCTGGGTCATCAGAAGCTAACAATTAATTAACCGAAATTAATTTTATTAATTTATTAATTAATTAATAAAACTGCTGAGCACGCCGAGGATTTGGCCTCGCGAGGCGAAATTATCGAACAAGTTTGATATTTTTTCATCGGCCTCGCGAGGCCAAAAACTCACCAAAAACTGCCCGCACACGAGAGCCCTGAACTGACAGGCAATTGAGGCCGTCAGCTCAACTGATAGCTCTCGTGTGCGCCGGGCTTCAGATTTAAATTGAAGTACAGGATCGTACGGGGACCCATGTGTAGTGTGAATAGGGGAAGAGATAGTTCTACATGTATGTGGGATGATCAAGATATACGGGTAGTACATTCAGGCATATAGAACAGAAATAGAAAATTATATATCTGTAAAGGGGCATAACTCTGTAAAATATGGGTTGAGGGGAGCCACTTTCAATAGGCGTCTGACTTAGCACTCAGTAAAATAAGAACCGAGACGAATAAGCTGTACCGAACATGGATCTGCAGATTGAACTTGTACACTCAGCTACAGATAACAAAATTGAAGATTATTACATCCGAAAGGGGCATAACTCCATAAGCCGAGGCGAGTTATCCTTTGTTGGCTTGTAGAATACAACAATATAAATAAGTTTCCAAAATATAGTAGCTATACCGAACACAGTTCTGCAGATATAGTTGGTTACATTCAGGCATATTGGACAGAAACAGAAATTAATAAATCAGTGAAGGGGCATAACTCTGTAAAGTGTGGGCCGAGGGGAGCCACTTTCGATAGGCATCTGATTTAGCACTACTGTAAAACAAGCGTTCTGAGAACCCCAACATCTCGCCTTGCGGGATCATCCGCCAAAGGTGCAGCAGTATTGAAAGCATACAGGTAGAGCAAACAATAAGTCTGGAATAGGTGATGTGGTACAGACAATAATGTTTGGAATAGATTATCTGGTACAGACAATAACATCAGTCCCATGTGGGATTACTGGCAAAAGTTAATCCCATGTAGGATGGATAGGTCAGTGCCGTCGGATTACTGGTACATAGGGCAGTCCAGTGTGAGATTACTGCTGGATAGTTCAGTCCCATGTGAGATTACTGCTGGATAGCCGTCCTGTGTAGGATTACTGCTGGGTGGACCAGTCCCATGTTATTACTGATGGATAGTCCCCTGTGGGATTACTGCTGGATAGTCCAGTCCCAAGTGGGATTACTACTGGATAGGCCAGTCCTGTCTGGGATTACTGAGTCTCACATGGGATTAATGCTGGATATGACAGTCCCGTGTGGGATTACTGCTGCATAGGCAGTCCCGTGTGGGATTACTGCTGCATACAGCAATCCTGTGTGGGATTATGGCTGAGGAGGCCAGTCCTACGTAAAATTATGGCTGGATAGGTCAGTGCCATGTAGGATTACTGCTGCAAATTGCAATCCAGTGTCATATTACATCTGGATAGGTCAGTCCCATGAGGGATTACTGCTGCATAAGGCAGTCCCGTGTGGAATTACTGCTGGATAGGCCAGTCCCATGTGGGATTACTGCAGGATAGGCCAGTCCGGTCTGGGATTACTGCTGGATAGGTCAGTCCCGTGTGGCATTACTGCTGGATAGGCCAGTGTCATTGGGATTACTGCTGGATAGGTCAGTCCTGTGGGAGATCACTGCTGAATAGGCCAGTCCCAAATGGGATTACTGCTGGATAGACCAGTTCGGTCTGGGATTACTGCTGGATAGTTGAGTTCCGTTTGGGATTACAGCTGGATAGGTCAGTCCCGTATGGCAATACTGCTGGATAGGCCAATGCCATTTGGGATTACTGTTGGATAGGTCAGTCCCGTGTGGGATTACTGCGGGAGAGCTGTGACCTAGGAAAACATGAAACATGTCCACCAAGTTTTATAATCATCCCACAAAAGGTTCAACAAACTTTCCATGTACAGATCTACCTGTAAATTTTTGCCCAACAAAAACCTTATCAATGGAAAGGTACAAAGTCTAAACTGCAATAATTAGGAAAAAAATTCATATTTAATGTCACATCTTTGAATCACATTGAACTTGGGTAGCAAGTGTCAAACTCATCCAATGAAAGCTGACAGCTTCAGAAAACTTTCCATGTACAGGTGTACATGTAAATACATGTACATTATTATTGGCAGATTAAGACAAAACCCTCAAAATTTGAACAAAAATTAATATTTCATCTCCTAAATATCACAGGTACATCTTCTAATCATAAGAAACATGTGTACCAAGTTTCATAATCATTCAATGACAGCTGACAACTGCAGCAAACTGTGGTGTACAGATGTACATGTGCACTTCAGCTAAACGCAAAACTCATTTCCCATAATTTGGAGAAAAATTAATATTTCATCTCAAAAATAGCACAAGTACATCCTCAATCATAAGAAACACGTGTACCAAGTTTCGTAATCATCCAATGAGAGCGGACAACTGCAGCAATCTTCAGACCCCTAGTCAGGAATTGAAAGGGGCAGGGCCGGTGCAAAGACGAAGGCGCGCAGCGCCGAAGTCCGAAGGACCGCAGTGACCGAGGGGGGAGAGCGACCGAGGGGCATAGGTTTAGCCAGCAATGTGTGTGTGTGACATTGAGACGGCCAGTTCAAAAACGGGACGGCTATTCTTTATTGGTAATGTTTAATGCATATGCCCGAGACGGCATGATTTCCAAGGACAAAATAATCAAGCAAAAACCAGTGGAAAAACACACCCAAACGTGGCTGTTGAAGTTGTTATGGATTGTTGGATGTCGACCACGTGGAAATCCCCTCGACGGGTCAAAAAAATCCAAGGCATGAACATGAAAACGAGGGCAACCCCGTTCCTAAAGGTTTTCTCAAATCATCTGACACGCACGTAGATTTTTCAACCCACTACCGTATGTAGTTTACTACATAATTAAGCCACTGAGAATGTGGTCTCCCAGCTCTCTGCACAAGGGTACTACGATATCATCCCCAAACAAATCAATCTATCTGCGCGGAGATTGGTTTTACTCTGCGAGAGAATTGCAAAGCGGCAAGATGTCAAAACGAACGAGGCCTATTATTGATAGATTTCTTCAGCAAGGAAAATGTATAGTCACATACGTCGGATTCTGACAGCGAGGAATCGAGGGATGACGATGAACCAACTGCCGGCCGACTGGCAAGTGTTATGTGACCCGCGAAAGAGAAACCGGCGAGATCCGTCACCAGTTGGGTTGCTAAAAACGCATATCTGACCTAGTTATCGCAAGCATGGACTAACACGTTTCCCCAGCTCATTGATGCCGATAAATACAATGCAAATGCGCAGTTTGTCATTAAGTAGGTGGACTAGGTGCTTGAAGTGACAAGACCAGAACTTTCAAGTTATTGTTTTGACCAAAATACAGCAAGAACGATGTTTCCTTTTCAAGCATGTATGTGGCTATATTGAATCTGCATTAAATAAAAAAAACAAACTGAACAAATGTTAAATATAATTTAAAATAAAACAAGAGCCCAAAGGGGCTTCAATATATGCCCGTATATCTGGAATTACATTGGTCCAAATTTCAAGGTTGTTTAATAGCCTTGATTCCAATTGATCTAGCAATCTAGGAAAAGGTCTACAATTTTGTGCTTCTGAGAATGTAACATATATCACATGTTATATTGAATGATAAACTAAAATGAGCTTAACTCTTGGTAACTAGTTGACCTTGAAGCAAGAGCAGAGAGCTCACATACCCCACACTGAAAACGCCAATAGTCAAACACAAGAAAATAGTAGTTTTCCTGCAAATGGATTCCTTTCAGACGAGAGAATTTTTCATGAAGGAAGAAGGAAATGATGAAGTAAACCTTTGTTCTTGAGTTAATAAACAGGTGTGAAGTTCATAAAGGACCCCTCTTCCCGTTAAATTAGTAAATGTATGGTTTTTATTTCACAACAGTTTAACTGAACGAAGCGTTTCAAACATGGGAGACAACTCCACATGACAATACGATATATATGCAGTGAAAAGAACTTTGAATATTCCAACCTAACACATTTAGTCAGCTAAACTTGATTCAGTTTTGGGGGACTGCGACCTTGACCTTTGACAAATTGATCTCAAATGCGAGTAAGGTATAGTCAAAGTTTGGTACCAATCCATACCTTGAAACTGGAGATATCGCATGAACAACAAATGTTAATGGATGAATGGACAGAACGCAACATCGCATTACATGACCTCGTCTTCGTCAGGCGTATGAAAATGTGACTTTTAATGATTTCTCGATTTTGGGGTCAGTGACCTTGACCTTTGACCTAAATTTTGGTACACGACATCATCTTCCCTCAATCTATCAATGGGCACAAAAAATCATGATTTTTAATGATTTCCTGACTTTGGGGTCACAGTGACCTTGACCTTTGACCTTGACCTAAATGTTGGTACACAGCAAACCGTCTCCCCGTAATTTCTCAATGGATAAAAAAAATCATGATTTTTAACAATTTCACGATTTTGGGGTCACAGTGACCTTGACCTTTGACCTTGACCTAAGTTTTGGTATGCATCACTTCCTTTCCGCCTATTGAATCCACTCACAAAAAATTAGTAATTTTTAATGATTTCCTGATTTTTAGGTTACACTGACCTTTGACCTACATTTGGTATGCAACACATCGTTCCCCCCTAAGGCCTATTAAAAATAATTCTGTGTTTCTGGTAACGGCTTTAAAAAAATCCAGGTAGGTAGGTAGGGTTTTTTTTTTTTTTTGCTTTTTTCTTTCTTTGCCCAAGCAAAATATTTCAAAGATGTACTGAATATCCATCATACTTATTCAATATCCTAACCAAACTTCAGGCCCGTAGCCAGGGGGGGTTTTCTGAGTTCGGGAAAACCCCCCTTTCGGAAATATTATATATTTTTCTCATATAAATGCCCTTTTCAAACTGAAGCGAACCCCCTATTTGCCCCTTTTCCCATACAGCGAACCCCCTGATGTGCCCTTTTGGATTGAAGGTGAACCACCCCTCAGTAAATCCTGGCTACGGCCCTGAACTTGTGTAAAAATAAATGCCTTAAATACAAAAAAAATGGCTTTATTATTCTTGGGATTGTGTGTGATATACAGAATGGATCGGAATGGAGTATCACAGCTCACATCAACTGAATCCAGGTTCACCAGACAGAACTGCAGTTAGTGATACGGAATTGGAAATGGTAGTCATTGATTTAGAGAATTTATCACAGTTTGTATTAGAGGTTCCAGTTTAAGTTTGTTGCTACTCCACCTTGAAGCCTACATATTTTCTTTTCAATCGCAAACATTTAACAGTTTTTTTATAACTTCATGAAATCTGGATAACCTCTCTAGATATTAGAATTACTTATATCAGAGTCGACACACTGGAATAAACATGCAGGTCTTGAATCTACTCAATTGTTGATGGACAGCTGCTGAAGAATAGATATCAGACTTTACACTTCAGTATTTCTTCTCTATATGGACAAAGGAGTTTGAAGACAAAGCAAAACACTTTCAGATGGACATCAGACTTTATATCCATTTGTGCTATTAAACAAATAACTTATAGCAAAATCGACGATGTTGTCAGGGTAAATAAAATTTATTTGAAGAGACTACAGTATTTTGGTAGAATTGCGGTTGTAAATGGCGAATTATGAGGAATTACAGCGGAAAATCTTAGTTTTTCAGCTGCCTTTCTCCCTGGGCTTTTCCGACGTTTCGTCTCATTGGAAAGGGAATTCCTTGTAGTTTCTGATTGAAGGCTTGATTTCGAAGGATAACATGGAGAAACTGCAAGGGGTGTTTTCCCGTTTCCGTAGTAACGCTAACAACCGACCCGATATCGGTTACCTTGATTGGACAAGTGTGGTAACGTGACCTACATCGAAGTGCTCATTGGCCAGAGCCCTTCAACTGGGTCAAGCTGATCTGAGGGAGACGCCATGTTTATCTCATCGCGACGAAATTACGTGGCGCAGAAACTCAGCAGAAATTTGAAAATAAAGTTTGTTTAGCGGATTTCATCGAAACCCACACTTTGGAAATATAAACTGAGCTTCTGTACTTCAACTATACCAAAGAATCATATATTTTGAAGGTGTTTTCTGTGAGTATTTTATATTTTCTGGGCGGCTTCTCGACAACGTTTTATGGATTGGAAATCTTCGTTGGCGTTTTATATTTTTCTTTTTTATTTCTTCCTACCGACTTCGTTATTCTGAGACAGAATATCAAGTTTACATCCAGGAAATCAAGTCGGGCTTAGCTAACAATATATGTATGGTTTTTATCAAGTTTCATGCATGGTAAATTTGAAAAAAGCGATTTCAGAATGGTACATCGCTGTACTCGCATTGACAGAAGCAAAGGCAAGCCGGTATTGCGGCTCGTCGCATATTTCGTATAGAAAGACGAGAGCCATTTGAACGGCTCGCCGCAGGGTAACAGTAAACTTATCTACGGCGAATAGTGGTGGAATTTACATTTCTCTGCAGACACGGATAAAATTGTCCTGGCCATTTTGGGATATCCGCTCCGTAGAGTGCAATATTCTCCGTTGCAGAGGTACATTATAGTCGCTAACGTTGCTCTTAATACATATTATGTCTAGAACATCACTGTTACGGAGAGCGGGAAGCGCGAAACTGCGGTTCGGTGAGTTACGTCCCCTTGAAGCAAGCGAAGGGTTCGCAAAATAAAATGTTTTCGGTGTTTTTGCATTTTTATTTTTTTATTTGTTGAAAAAACTTTCAGGTCGGCAATGATCACACCAGGTAGGTCGGGTTACCGGAAACACAGGATTATTTTTAATAGGCCTAAGGCATCTACTCACCAAAAATTAGAACTGTAGATAGAAAACTGTCAATGAACAATGATTTCCTGAATTTAGGCAACAGTGACCTTTGACTTCTGACCTCGACCTCAATTTTGGTATGCGACACATCGTCTCCACCTGGCATACATGTATCCATTGACAAAAATTTGCAACTGTGGATAGAAAACGTTCACAGATATAGACCGGACACGAACATTTCAGTAATTTCCTGTTTTTTAGGCCAGTGACCTTTGACCTCTCACCTCGACCTTTATTTTGGTATGCGACACATCGTCCCCTCATAGGGTATCCACTCATCAAAAATTAGAACTGTGGATAGAAAACTGTCCCAGATATACATGTAGACCGGACACGGGGGACGGACAGACAGACAGACGCCTCGACAGACAGACGGACGGAAACCGCCATCACATAATACATCCGCCTTTTAGGCGGGCGTATAAAAAAATATGATCACTCCTGGATTCTGGTTTGCGTGAGTGATAAGAGAGTGATCACTCTCTCCAATATCATTCTTCATTGCATTGGCACTTTTGAGGAGAGTGATCAAAACTCTCCCTGAAAATTTAGGAGAGTGATAGTTATCACTCCATTTTGTTCCATTTTTATATTGCATAAAATGACCAGAAAGTATGTGGAAAGAGGCTCAGAGATGTGCTCTCTGCATGGCCAGAAATGCCCTAGAATGCATCTCAGAGCATCTAAACCCCTGGGGCTTACGGGGCATAGGCGGCCCCTGGACGGTCACCGGCCTATTTGTCCTGTGATAGTACATGGGTGAGACGCCCTGTTTCCTGATTCTGGCTAAACCCCTGCCGAGGGGGGAGAGTCGGCGAAAATTGAGAAATTGACATTAAAATGATGGCCTGAGAGAGCATTTGAAAGTTCATTTTTGAAGCCCATGCTCTTCCAAATTCTGTCTTAAAATCTTGTTTTCCTTGTTAAATCACTACAGGGGATATGATACACTGGTCATGCTGGTGAACAGTACTGAAGGTCTGATGATCATGGGATTCATTTGTTGATTTTCTTCGCATAACAGCCATCAAAATTCTTCAGATTCTCTGACTACAAAGTGTCAGATCTGACATTCAGTTGGCAGTCGTCATCCATATGATACCGTAAAGAGTTTCTTCATTAATAACATTAATTCAAGTCTGACCACCACACTGGTTGCTTTACAGCAAACACTAGTCCACATGTGTTCTAAATTTCTGCCGTTTCCACTTTGAGATTATCCTCAAATTCAGAACCAGTAAATGTAATCCGTTGACATTGATTCGATTTCAGAGTCCGGTAGCGAGCGCATCTCACCTGGCTGTGTTAAAGTTGTTGTTGTTGTTGTCGTCGCACCTCCATCCAGCCTGAATAACGATGTTATTGATTTGCAGCCCGTGGATGTAACAGCATTGTCGTGTGCCCGTTTTTTGGCACATCTAGCGCTACTTGACATTATAATTAAACTGTTAAACGGCAATAAAACGACGATAAAATAAACTAACTAAAAAGTTTGAAGTTCGTTCAACCACGATTGCTCAGACAGGACGTATTCTCCACGATTCAGTAATCTCGCATAAAAGCACACCGTTGTTTGGTTGGTATGACATTTACGCGAAACATACCCAAAACCGGAGAGTGAACTGAAAGCAGAACATATGCACTCTATATTGTAGGAGGTGTTAAAGCAACGAACACGATTGAAAGGGAAAACGGGATGTTGCGCTGATGAAATTTTCAATTTAATAAAGAGAGAAATGGGGATCATTTTGGTAAGACACGTTTTGGAATAGGGCAGGGCGTGGAACATTTGTGTCTAGGGCACAAGGGCGCTGGTTTTGGGGGCAGGGCGCGGCGCCCCGCCAAATAACGCTAGCTAGGGGTCTGATGTAGAGGCCTACATGTACAATTTATCTAAACAGAAAACTCATTCATTTGCCATAATTTGGAGAAAAATTAATATTTCTTGTCAAAAATAGCACAGGTACATCCTCTAATCATAAGAAACATGTGTACCAAGTTTCATAATCATCCAATGACAGCTGACAACTGGAGCAAACTTACCATGTACATGTATATGTATACATGTAGAGGCCTACATGTACAATTTACCTAAACAGAAAACTCATTCATTTGTCATAATTTGGAGAAAAATATCATAATCATCCAATGACAGCTGACAACTGCAAGAAACTTTCCAAGTACAGATGTACATGAGCACTTCAGCTAAACGCAAAACTCATTCATAGGAATTTTAACATTAGAGCACGTTACATTAGTATGAGCATTAGTACCCCCAGGTGGCATACCCACCCTCCATATTTTTTATATTTTTTTTTATATTTATTCTCATTTTTCTAGATTTTTTTTTAACTTGCTAAACCAAAAACCTTATCATTTCCAGGCAAGGGGACACTGACACCGACACTGACGACATCCTCTTCCCCCCCCTCACAATATTTCCCCTTTACTTCGTAAGGCGAGATAATAAGAACCGAGACAAATAAGCTGTACCGAACACGGATGTGCAGATATAACTTGTATATTCAACTACAGATAACAAAATCGGAGATTATTACATCCGAAAGGGGCATAACTCCATACGCCGAGGCGAGTAATCCTTTGTTGGCTTGTAGAATACAACAATATAAATAAGTTTCCAAAATATAGTAACTATACTGAACACAGTTCTGCAGATATAACTTGTATATTCAACTACAGATAACAAAATCGGAGATTATTACATCCGAAAGGGGCATAACATAAGCCGAGGCGAGTAATCCTTTGTTGGCTTGTAGAATACAACAATATAAATAAGTTTCCAAAATATAGTAACTATACCGAACACAGTTCTGCAGATATAGTTGGTTACATTCAGGCATACATGTTGGACAGAAATAGAAATTAATAATCGACCATAGAGGTCCATGTCCCCCGCTAGCAGCACCAGTTATGGTGGATTACATCCACCATAACTGGCGCTGCTGCTGCGGGGGCCATGGACCTCTATGGTCGATTTTTTGGGGTCGATGATATCTCATATCATTGATAAGAGTATGATTTGAAAATGGAGATATCGCTGATGAGCTTAACATAATCTAATACAGCAGATGGCACCCATATTGGATTATGCACATCCATAAAACATAATACATGACTGTTCTCTCACTAAGGTCAAGGGACTCCCCAAGTTTGAAGTAGATCAGTTGAATCGTACTCCAGCTATTGTCCGGACAAGATCAAACTGCTTAAAATCCAATGAAATCCAGTATGGCCGATGGTGGCCATATTGGATTAAGCACGTCCTTGAAAAACAATCCTAATCCTCCTCTCAACAATGTCAAGGCACTCCCCAGGTATGAAGTAGATCAGTTGAATCGATCTCGACTTATTGTCCAGACAAGATTCAACTGCTTACAATCCAATATGGCTGACGGCGGCCATATTAGATTACGCACATTGCTGGAAAACAATCCCAACCGTCCTCTCACCAATGTCAAGGGACACCCCAAATTTGAAGTTGATCGATTAAATCGTTCACGAGTTATTGTCCGGACAAGAAAATCTAAGATCCAACTGCTTATAATCCAATATGGCTGACGGTGGCCATATTGGATTATGCACATCGCTGAAAAAAATCCAAACCGTCCTCTCACCGATGTCAAGGCACTCCCCAAGTTTGAAGTAGATCAGTTGAATCGTACTCCAGTTATTGTCCGGACAAGATCAAACTGCTTAAAATCCAATGAAATCCAGTATGGCTGATGGTGGCCATATTGGATCAAGCACGTCCTTGAAAAACAATCCTAATCCTCCTCTCAGCAATGTCAAGGCACTCCCCACATATGAAGTAGATCGGTTGAATCGTTCTCGAGTTGTTGTCCGGACAAGATCCAACCGCTTATAATCCAATATGGCTGACGGCGGCCATATTAGATTACGCACATTGCTGAAAAACAATCACAACCGTCCTCTCACCAATGTCAAGGCACACACAAAGTTTGAAGTTGATCGGTTAAATCGTTCATGAGTTATTGTCCGGACAAGAAAATCTAAGTTCCAATTGCTTATAATCCAATATGGCTGATGGCGGCGGTGGCCATATTGGATCAAGCACGTCCTTCAAAAACAATCCTAATCCTCCTGTCAACAATGTCAAGGCACTCCCCACATATGAAGTAGATCGGTTGAATCGTTCTCGAGTTGTTGTCCGGACAAGATCCAACTGCTTATAATCCAATATGGCTGACGGCCGCCATATTAGATTACGCACATTGCTGAAAAACAATCACAACCGTCCTCTCACCAATGTCAAGGCACACACAAAGTTTGAAGTTGATCGGTTAAATCGCTCATGAGTTATTGTCCGGACAAGAAAATCTAAGTTCCAATTGCTTATAATCCAATATGGCTGATGGCGGCCATATTAGATTACGCACATTGCTGAAAAACAATCCCAACCATCCTCTCACCAATGTCAAGGCATACCCCAAGTTTGAAGTTGATCGGTTAAATCGTCCACGAGTTATTGTCCGGACAAGAAAATCTAAGATCGAACTGCTTATAATCCAAAATGGCTGACGGCGGCCATATTTGATTACGCACATTGCTGAAAAACAATCCCAACCATCCTCTCACCAATGTCAAGGCACACCCCAAGTTTGAAGTCGATCGGTTAAATCGTTCACGAGTTATTGTCCGGACAAGAAAATCTAAGATCGTACTGCTTATAATCCAAAATGGCTGACGGCGGCCATATTGGATTACGCACATTGCTGGAAAACAATCCCAACTGTCCTCTCGCCAATGTCAAGGCACACGCCAAGTTTGAAGTTGATCGGTTAAATCGTTCACGAGTTATTGTCCGGACAAGAAAATCTAAGATCGTACTGCTTATAATCCAAAATGGCTGACAGCGGCCATATTGGATTACGCACATTGCTGAAAAACAATCCCAACCGTCCTCTCGCCAATGTCAAGGCACACCACAAGTTTGAAGTTGATCGGTTAAATCGTTCACGAGTTATTGTCCGGACAAGAAAATCTTACGGAATTACGGAATTACGGACACCGGTGTTTCTAATATCCCCCCCTACTAAGTAGCGGGGGACAATAAATCTGTAAAGGGGCAGAACTCTGTAAAATATGGGCCAAGGGAAGCCACTTTCAATAGGCGTCTGACTTAGCACTATAGATAAATAAGTGTTGAAAATTTGGTGGTTGTATCTCAAGCGGTTTTGCCTAATATGCGTTAACGGAGGGACGGACGTACGGACGGACGTACATGGCAACGACAATACCCCGAGGCCAAAATGGCAGAGGGGTAAAAACTAGTTGAAGTAATTTTTTATTGACAAGTATGAATTACATACATCTTTGTTATTGCATGGTCAGTAATTAGGATTTCATATTCTGTACCATTTCCAAATAAATCTCTTACATGTAGTAAACTAACCAGGTACATGTAACCATAATTATAAAAAGAATTTTTTTTTTCAAGAACAAATGTGGCCATATTATAAGTTTGAAAGTGTTTGAAGAGCAGTCAATGGACCTGCAGCTTACAGAAGTTATAACATTACATAACATTATATACCATTATATACCATTATATAACATTATATATAACATTATATAACATTACGGTAATTTCCCTAATAATTCGCGATGCAGTGATGAAACTCGCAACTTCAAAAATTGGCTACTTTCGAATTATTTATCGCGCTAATTCCAGAAAAACGCTTGTGTTCGAATTATATGTTACGCTGATATTCACGGAAGATCCAAAATGGCTGACCGCTTCACCGTGATCGTTGTGATCTATTGATAACCGAGTATTATGTTTGATATCTCTATCATAGTTCATTTGAAAAACTCTGGGCCATCCTTAAAATATGTCAGTTGGCGTAACCCGCCCGCCCCATGAAAAGCTACCGACCCAAAAGTTTTTATCAGCCATCTGTCACCGTAAATGTTTTTTTTCTTTTTCTTCAACTTCAAGCAGTCCCTGTGTAGTTATCATTAAGTTGTGTAGGTCGTGAATTTGTCCGCCAGAGTGGCAAGTTTCAAGAATGAAATACAAAGAAAATATAGTCTACGAAACGAAAGAAAGATCTGCCCTCACGTTGTTTTTGTTGAAAAGCGATATGCGTGTTGAAAACTTTTGTGCCTTACTTCCGTATTTTGAAAGTGAACTCTTCCAATTCGATCCGTCAGTCGGGAAGCCTTGTGGGATTACAACACCGGGTCAGTGGAAGTTTCCATCACCGCAATAGGGATGATAGCCCGACAGTATTGCGACACGTGCCTGCAGTCAGTCGACCAGATTTCCCGGCTAAATCTGTACCGTGATGCCGACGTTTGGTTCATTATCCATCAAACACGCAGTAAAAAGTGAAATGTCCAGCTTGTCAAGGATTGAAAATACATAATACGAAGCTGCGCATCTGAAAACCCCTCGGCTCTGGGCGCCAGCCATTCATAATGTATTCAATTTGAAGCAAGACTTCAGGAACACCAAGCAGTCAAGTGACAAATATACAGATTATGAAAAAATTTGCCATTAGAAATGGCCTCTAAGGTTTATGTCCAATCAGAGAAGTCGGTATTCATTACATAAGTCTGTTGATGCATCGATGATGTATACCAAATTTTGTCATAGAGCATTCGAAAATTATCAGAGATAGAGATCATTAATGATTTCGCATAAATTAAAGATGGCCGCCCATCCTTCCCACCACTCAGAGAAACTGATGTGGTTATTCATTGCAAGTGTCTTGATACATGGATGCTGTATACCAAGTTTCATATAGAACACTGAAATGGTATCAAAGATATACATCATCAAAGATTTTGCATAAATTAAAGATGGCCACCAAGGTTTCCGCCCAATCAGAAACACCAGAACTGCCATTTATCGTAAGTCTGTTGATGCATCGATGATATATGCCAAATTTTACATCGAGCACTCGAACGGTATCAGAGATAGAGATCATTAATGATTTCGCATAAATTAAAGATGGCCGCCCATCCTTCCTGCCACTCAGAGGAACTGATGTGGTTATACATTGCAGGTCTCTTGATACATCGATGCTGTATACCAAGTTTCGTATAGAACACTTGAATGGTATCAAAGATATAAATCATTAAAGATTTTGCATAAATTAAAGATGGCCGCCAAGGTTTCCACCGAATCAGGGAAACTGGTTTGGTCATTCCTTTGAAGTTTCTTGATGCATCGATGATCTATACCAAGTTCACACACGGAACAATGATACACAAGATTAATGATTTCGCATAAATTAAATATGGCCGCCAAAGTTTCCAACCAATCAGGTCCAGATTCAATAGGGTTCTGGGTCATGAGCATATGGATGTGCAGTGCAAGTTTGGTGTGCCTAGGGTAAGTCGTTCTAAAGATATCTTGGTAACGAGAAAGCTGTGATGGTTTCGCATAAATTAAAGATGGCCGCCAAAGTTTCCAACCAATCAGGTCCAGATTCAATAGGGTTCTGCGTCACGCGCATACGGATGCGCACTGCAAGTTTGGTGTGCCTAGGGTAAGTCGTTCTGAAGATATCTTGGTAACGAGAAAGGTGTGACGGACGGACGGACAGACGGACAGACGTACATGACGACGACAATACCCTTCGGCCAAATTTGGCCGAGGGGTAAAAACTAAACGTCTAAATTCCTGCAATGATGATTGACTGACCCAGCGAGGGTGCATATTTTTTGTTCGTCCGCTCCATAAAGATGATTCCCCGTTGATTATAAACTGGATTAACATGTTGTTGGAAACACTGACGTCTGTCATTTTATTACATGGAAACGTCGTTCTGGATTGGTGAGTGAATAAAACACCAGCATCCATGTCTGTTGACATCTCCCCGTAGCACAAATGAAATACTCAACTACTCCTTTCTTCAGTCAAAATGTATGAGACACATCATGCACATCTGCAGAAATGAAATAATGGCTCCCTCGACATAGGAGTTGTGCACAAACTAACTATTACGCCGAAGCCCTGACAGGGACAAGCAGAGGGAAACCTTTATATCTTTGTCCTTCCATATCATCTGTTTATTAAAGAAAATGAGACATCGAAAATATCATTCGAATTGCCGTTAATTTTTTTTTCTATCGATCTCGTAGGTGCCTCAAAATGGGCAGTTGACGGGAATTTTCGCCTCCAACATCGTGCTAATGAGAACCCGGTTAGGGACTTCTGATCATAGTTCTATATATGATATACAGAGAATTCGCAACCACGAAAACTGAACTTTTGTATTTTATTTCTGTGTCAACGCGTATCGTTAGTCAGGATTTAGTTGTCAGAAATTATTCTGAGTAACACATTCACTTTACTTTCAGCGGCACAAACTCCACGACGAAAACGGGAGTGTTCGAATTTATTGTTTCACGAGTATATTGAAAATGCTCCCGTTTTCGTTTTATTAGGATGGAGAAAGTCACGACAGGCGAAAAATCGGCCGTTTTCGAATTAAATTTGGAAGGTGAATTATTAGGGAAATTACCGTATATAACATTATATACCATTATATAACCTTATAACCTCTACAAGCCTAGCCAATTTACATGTATATCAAAATCTTCACTGTTCACAAAAATCATAATGATATTTTGACAAGTAGTGGAGTCACAGACTGTAATGACCCCTGTTAATTACTATGTTTAACAACCTTCATCGTGTATTACATATCAGCTGCATGTAATATGGGCCATTTTCACGAAAACGTACAAGTAACGGTAAAGACAAGTCTAAAATTTAATTTGTGCCATTTGGCTACCAAAATAGAATTATTCAAAACTGTTTTCCTGTCAACCAAGCTAGAGTCACTGTACCTAACCCCCAAAAAATTTGCCCATTCTAGCCCATGTTATTATCAGATGATGGTGAAGACATACACATATAACAGAAAAGACATATTTGTAACGGTAAAGACATTGAATTGAAGACCATTTAGTTCTATTTACTTAATGCAAGTCAAGTTGCCTTTTGCTGAACATTCTTTTGCTGTCTTTCAAGTTCCAAGAAAATTTATAATCAATATGTCACTACAATTTTCTCAATAACTGTGTTAGTTGGCACAGATTTTTTTTTGTCTTTACCGTTATATTCCTGTCTTTACCGTTATGGCATTTTATAATGGTAAAGACAAGTTTGAATAACTGTAAAGACAGATTATGTCAGCATGAGGCAAGCTGAACTGGATTAAGTGTATCTTTCATGGTGAAGTTTTCTTGATATACACTTTTAAAATTAACTGACATACCTCATTAACGGTAAAGACAGACAAAAGTGCCAACAGAATTTTTTTCAAATTTGTAGAAAACATGTGCTCTATTGCCACAAGGCTGGACGGAAAATGGCTTCCCACGCCTTGGTACTTTAAACAAACGGTAAAGACAATTGTATACATCCAATCTTTTTGTAATATTTTTCACATGTCAAGATATGTGAAATGAACAGGACTTTATATTCTCATATATTTTACATTTAGTATCCAACAAAAAGATTCTTTTTATTAAATACTGTGTGGTTTAAAAATTATTGACATTCAAACTGCATTTACAACCGCAATGGTAAAGACAAATTCATTTTCAGATTTGAAAATTTAATCTTTTCAAATTAAAAGATTTGGCAGTTATCTTTGCCAAAGTAGACATTTTACAGTAGAGAAAAACTATAAAAACTAAAAAACTATCATCCGGCATTTACGATAGCGACACGTCTTAACGGCCACTCTCCTACTTTAGGTCGTTTTTGCAATCCATACTCATTTATCGCGTATACATGTGCTGTTGTTGACAAGGGTCGTATGACGGAGAATGTCGACCTTCTTCGAAAGTCAGTCATGCCGTGCAGATGTCTGCATTTTAACTTTAGACTGAACGACGAAAAAAGTAAATACATCCTGGCTATATGCAAACTTTGTCACAAACACGTGAAAACAATATCATATAAAAAGATGGCAAATTAGGCACAGCCTAATAGTTTGTCTATAGTTTGTCTCGACATTTGAAGAGTAATTGCCACGAAAAGGCATATCATTGTAAATTTAACGAACCATCGAATAAGTCATCCCAGCCAACGCTTCATAAGGCATTTGGAACATCACCAGACTTATTGCCATCAAGCAGTGTAACTGATGAACATTGCTTGGTATGTGGCCAAAACACAACACACCAAGTGGGCTTGATGAATATTAGTAAGTAAAATCATCATCTAAAACTACAAATAAAAATATTGCATGGCCAGCGTGATACAGCCTTACAAATTAAATTGCACACTGGTCAGTAAAACCAAGAGTCGCACACACAATAATGTTGACAATCTGACGCAGGCGGCGCAATTTATACATGTATCACAAACCCTGAAACATACAGTCTTTATGGCTTTTAGTATGGACTATATAAATTCTGGCCATGTAGAGAGCACATCTCTGAGCCTCTTTCTACATACTTTCAGATCATTTTATGCAGTATAAAAATTTTCAAGGGAAGCTTTTGGTCACTCTTCTCAAAATTGCCAATGCAATGAAGAATAATATTGGAGAGAGTGATCACTCTTTTATCACTCACGCAAACCAGAATCCAGTGATTTTTTAATTTTAAATTATACCTAACTTTAGGGTTAATAACTTGATTTGTTCAGTTTTCATTATTTATTAGTTTGGTCTGTTAATTTGTTTTCAAACATGTACCTTCTATATCAATGTTTTTTCTTCATTTATTTTATTTTATATAGCCGCTAAATAGGTTATGTAAGAACTACAATGAAATAGGGCCTTGAAAAAGAAACGTTGTTGTTGTTGCGTTTTGGTGAAAACAATAACCTGAAATTTTTTGCCTCGTCACTCCGAGGCCTTAGCCGAACTACTTGATGATACACTGTGCATTGTATTTATCGGCATCATTGAGATGCAGGACAAATGTTGGTCCACGCTTGCGATAACTTTATCAGCTACCGTATATTATTTTGCGTTTTTTGCAACAGACATGACAGAGAACTGGTGATGGTGTTCGCCAGTTTCTCTTTCACTAAGGAGGCCGCGGGTCACACTTTGCATTTCCCGGTCAGCTGGCGGTTAGTTCATCGTCATCCCTCGAATCCTCGTGGTCAGAATCCGATGCGCATGACTCTACGTTTTCCTTGCTGAAGAAATCTATCCATAATAGGCCTTGTTAGTTCGTTTTGACATCCTGCCGCTTTGAAATTCTCTCGCGGAGTAAAACCAATCTCCGCGCCGATAGACTGATTTGTTTAGGAAATGATATCATAGTGGCTACAGACTCCTAAATAATTTACACGTTCGGCAGTATTAACACAATTGATGTGTCGCTGATTCCCTAATTGGATTTAGACTTTCATCTTTCGACAGGAAGTAGTTTATTTCAAGCGCTACAAGGTGACCAACTTCTTGTCAAACATTATCCGTCAAAATTTTAAGCTATGCGCGCCTCTACACAAGAGGTCCCCATTTCGCTGTTTTCCCTGCCTGCTGAAAGCAGTGCTCAGGCCTCGCAAATAGTCCCCCGGCGAGGCATGTTATCGAGCAGTGAATCGAAATAAAATCTGCAGCTGAATAGAACAAATACCATACTTGCCAGTGGTACCAAAGGCTTTCCATTAATCGTTGCAACGAAGGCGGAAAAAAATCGAGAAAATTCTGGTCTTTGGCAGAGATTACGTGTAGGGGTTAACGGATTGGGACTTTTTTTTATTTAGGAGCCTGTAGCCTATTAGGTGGGCCTATTTCATCCGATCATTCTGATATCAGACATGGGCTAGCTTGCATCATTCAATTGCTTGGATGCTTGAAAAATTTCACGCATTTTCATCAAATGCTTTTCGCGCTATGTGGTTTTTGCTACATGTACCCCCATCAAAATACAACAGTTTTCAGCTAGCTAAAGCACATATCTGGTCTTGGCGATCAGGCCCGAGTTTTCAGAGATACCATAACAAACGCTATGATTAGTTCTTGAATGGATGGTGCATATATTCCTACATATTCGGAAACATGTTACGATCGTGTTAGTCCTTCCATTAAATTATTGTCATTTTTGCGACATCATACCCTTGAAAACGCTAATTTTGGGCAATTATGTGGATTAAAGTTGATCTTTTTGAAAATTCAGACGCGTGTAACTGCAAATTTAGTTATATATTAACTGCGAATATTCCCTCTACAAATAGATGCCAAAAACTGCCAATTCGAAAGAAGGACAATGCAAATGATATTACAAAATCTGTCCCCACCCCCCATGTTACATGTACATGTAGGTGTCTAAATTCAGGATGACCCTTCCGGTTTATGTCCGATGTTAGCCAAGATCAAACGAATCTTTTTGAATCAGGTATTGTATTATCGCAGGCACAGGTAGTCCAGGTATTTATTATAATTTGGAGTTCCACTATAAAGAATGAATTAATAGCCACTGATTCAGGTAAACAATCCAAAAATGGGAGGATAATCCAGCTAAAACTAGGCTGTAATATCTGTATCTGACGATTTAAATATCCTCAGCCAGGTATCTGATAAGTCTATTATACCATGCAACTGACTGAATCAGTGCTGATATCAACACTGCTGATTTCGATCAGTGAAAACGCACAACAAATATACCCCCTTCCCCTTAATAAAACGACCCCACCCAATTTCAACCCCCCACATTGAATGGAATCTCCCAATTTCTACCAAACAATGAAAAATTTAAGCAACGATACCCAATTTAGCGGTGTATACCTTACCGAGAGTCCATTTTCCAACACAGCTTGATCAAATACTTCCAGAACATGCTGAGTCTAATAGGCTACAGACTCCTATATAATTTACACGTTCGGCAGTATTAACACAATTGTACCTCGCTGATTCCCTAATTGTATTTAGACTTTCATCTTTCGGCAGGAAGTAGTTTATTTCAAGCGCTACAAGGTGACCAACTTCTTGTCAAACATTATCCGTCAAAATTTTAAGCTGTGCGAGCCTCTACACAAGAGGTCCCAATTTCGCTGTTTTCTCTGCCTGCTGAAAGCAGTGCTCAGGCCTCGCAAATAGTCCCCCAGCGAGGCATGTTATCGAGCAGTGAATCGAAATAAAATTTGCAGCTGAATAGAACAAATACCATACTTGCCAGTGGTACTAAAGGCTTTCCATTAATTGTTGCAACGAAGGCGGAAAAAAATCGAGAAAATTCTGGTCTTTGGCAGAGATTACGTGTAGGGGGTTAATGGATCGGGACTTTTTTTTATTTAGGAGCCTGTAGCCTAGTACCCTTGTGCAGACAGCTGAGAGATCACATTCTCAGTGGCTAATTATGCTGTAAACTGCATACAGTAGTGGGTTGGAAAATCCATGCGTGCGTGTCAGATGATTTGAGAAAACCTTTAGGAACGGGGTTGCCCTCGTTTCCAAGCTCATGCCTTCGATTTTGATGGGATTTCCACGTGATCGACGTCCAACAATCCATAACAACTACAACAGCCACGTTTGGGTTTGTTTTTCCACAGGTTTTTGTTTGATTATTTTGTCCTTGGAAAGCACACCGTCCCGGGGATATGCATTAAACATTACCAATAAAGAATAGCCGTCCCGTTTTTGAACTGGCCGTCTCGATGTCACACACTGAGGTTGGCCGTCTCAAAGATGGTGAGACGCATTGCTGGCTAAACCTATGGTGGGTGGGGGCAGGTAAAATGCCGATAAAAGCACTATTAAAAGATTCACGCAAAGCTGGAGCAGAATGAATATTTTTACAAGAATTCCATTTATAAAAGGCGGCGAAAGCAGCGCCCTCTACCATGCCACTAACCAGCACCCACGTTTTACGACAACTCGATCGAGTTTAACCCAAAACACAACACACCAAGTGGGCTTGATGAATTTTATTAATAAGTAAAATCATCATCTAAAACTACAAATAAATATATTGCATGGCCAGCGTGCTACAGCCTTACAGATTAAATTGCACGCTGGTCAGCAAAACCATGAGTCGCACACACAATAATGTTGACAGGCAGATGCAAAATCTGATGCAGGCGGCGCAATTTACAAGAGGGTACATGTAATATAGCAAGCAATGCATGACGCAAATACATGTAGATTAAAGCAGCCTATACATGTATCACAAACCCTGAAACATACAGTCTGTATTGCTTTAGTATGGACTATATAATATTCGTATATATTTGTAATTATCGTAGGGGTAGAGTAAACAAAGGATTATCACAGACAATTAATAGAGCGCAAGATCTGGAAGGTATTATCATGATTGGGACGTATATACTTCAAAACACTATCGCTCTTCCAATCACCTATATATGGGCGATTCCACGACAGACATGACAGAGAGTGAAAGTTGCTCAAATTTCAAACTGCTAGGATTGGGACATCTGTTGATTTTTTGTATCAACCAGTGACAAAGAAAAAATGAAGTTTTTGTCACTGACTGGTCCACATTCTAGAAAAAAATACCATTGAAACACCTAGCAAACTCGGACAGCCATAAAATGTGATTTTCTAGTAGGGCTCAAATTAAGATGTAAAATCTTCAAAGTATTCATCTCAGTTTGGTTTAATATATCTGATGTTAGTAACTAATAATCATGTATTCTAACATGCAAACTTGCCAAATTTGTGAAGTTGGCAAGACTATGTCATTTTCACTCAATATTCAATCCGATTTCATGGGTCATTTTGTCAAGAGATAATATAGGCAATAGATATAAAAAAAACTCAACTACCTCATGTCCACTAGGAACATCCACATCTTAACTGGGTAAAAAACAAATAGCTGAATAGAAATTTAGACGGGTGAAGTTGTGTAACTATGTCACATAAGTTACAAAAATTGTCACATAAGTTACATATAACAAAACCATGTAAACCAGGAAGAATTTGTTGTCAAAAGCAAATCCAACTATTAAGTATTTCTAACATTGTTACCACTAAAAGTATACTATTAAGATATTCTAAACTGTCCATAAATAATTCCAAAGTTTTCACTGAAAATATAGTAATGAGTTTGGTAATTAATTAGAAAATAATGAACAGTTAAGTATCCCAGAAATTGTTATTCCTGTGTAAGTACATGTACATTGTATTATTCAATTTCTAAACATTTCTGCAAGCATTTCCTGGATAAATAGTCCAGAAACCCATCACATGTAACTTACGTGACACACATTTGTAACTTATGTGACACTGGTTAACAATCTTTATAACCCTTGTGGTGAAATATGGCAAAGTGACTGATGGCAACTACACTCGTACTTAATAATTCATTGTTCAAGCTACATGTATTGCTGTAGGTCAGAACTTTTAAGATTCTTCCAACCAAATCAGAGAATTTTTAGCAAACGTCAAATGACCCAAAACTGCCCTAATTCTCTGAGTAACTTACGTGACACTTTTTTAATTAAGCCCAGATGATAATTAATTTGACTGAAATTATTCAAAAACCCATTCAAATTATAAGAAATACTTTTATTTACATGTAAGTGACTTGTTTTGTTATTGGTGTAGTCATGGCTGTTGTGTCAAATGTTACAAATACATCCCCATCGGGAATGAAAATGTAACTTACGTGACATGGAATTGCCCAAATAATAAATATTTGAAGATAAAAACATCTAAATCCATTTGTGAACTTTGACAATTTTTGGTACGGCACATTGCTTTTCAGTAGCATTTTGGGACTACTGTCGTTCAAAGACAGATTTTCAAAGATTTCATTTCAGAAGTTATCGCTCAGTAATTATATATACATATGAGATACATGTAAGCCTCTGGCAAATTGATATGATCTTAATTCTCTCACTCTCTCTTCATATGATCAGTAAATATTTTTCTCAGTTGACATCTTGTGAATTCCAAACAAGTGATCCCAGTCATGAGAGCTCATTATATCACATTGTTAGGGAACCATTTTACAGAATATTTGACAGGATATTGAATAATATGTTCATCGCTTGTTTCTGTGAGACAAAGCCCATGCTCATAACAAATTAACAGCTATCATCACACTCACGGTACTCAAATAATGTCATTGATCATAAACAATTTTGTTTATTTGGGGGCAATTCAAAACACTAACGTCCCATACACATCAAAATGAAAAACCATTATGGAGTGCCCAAGAAAAATCAAACCTTAATTTTTTTAATTTGAGTTTGTTTGTGATTCAGGACATCGTTGCTTACGGTGTCACTGTGTAAACATATAATATACGGTAATCTGTGTTTTCAACTAATCAGCATATATAATCGTTTCTCACTTCATTTGTAAAGAACTTATCAATACATACATGCATATACATTTGAGGCAGAAATCATAGTAAAATAATCATTATTTTAATTACAATGTAGAATTGTGATTATTGTGGGTACTCTGTATTGAATGCAGGTGCCACTTCTCCGTATCCAATCTGATTAAAACTTTATCTAAAAAGAAACACTTGTCATCTTGCTTGTGGCTTGGACCGAGACCCAGGTTTTCATGCAGATCTATCCAGGTCAACCATATGCAGGGCATGAATTTACTATAAAACTTTGCCAGACCATCAGGGTCAAAGCTGAAATTCTTGAATTATAACCAGTCAGTCGGGATGGTTAGCTAGCTTTAGAATTAAATTCAACCAGCCAAGTTCTAAATTCACTAGCCACGGGCTGCCGGTCTTGTGACAATTTCGAGCCCATCTGACTTTGCAGCTAGGGGGCAACAGGCGCATGGTATGTAAAACTTCTATTTTAACTCGTTTCAACAGATGAAACCATGATGATTGACCTTCATTGAACATTAATAATAGAATTTATATATTTTGATCAATTACAGGAGATATTTCTCTGATGAATCTCGAAGTCGATCAGTCTTCCCCACACAGTTGTGGCCTAACATTGACATTTTCAAACATACATCCATAAATCGAGAAGCTCTGTGATTGGTCATTGGTGACTCAGAACATGGAGATGGGGTTCAGAAGGGGGAGGTCAGATTTACACAGGCCTTCAACTGGTCTCCAGTGGAAATATAGGACAAGATATAGGACTTTTTTCTTAAAAATACAGGACAGATATAGGACATTTTACTGAAAATATAGGACAAATATAGGACAATCTTCAACTTGGCATTAGTTGCACATCAGCAGATTACCCACCTGAAAGAAGTATGGTACATTTACAAGCCTTTCTCTGATAACCCACCATATTCATCATGAAAGACTTCAAACAGTCAGCATCGTCTGAGGATGCCATGGTGGGAAATCAGAGCAAGTCTGTGTGACAAGCTTAGTCAAGAAACACATGGAAATATACTCATGAAAATCAAGTACAGGGGTTATTAATATTGGTAATCCCGATTAAAAATTCTCAAAAATGGAGTTTTGGGCAAATTTTCAAATTGAGTTTTCCTACGAAAAAATTCAGTTTTGTCATTTTTCTGATATTCTTAAAAATACCGGTATTAAGTTTAACCCTGGTGGTGTTGTTCACGATCACTACAGGCATTTGGGAAAGCTGACCGATCTCTCTTAGGCAATCGTTGATTGGACCACTGTTGGTGTCCTATCCATTGAGTTCTACCATGGAAATTTAGTTTGGAATGTCTTGTTAAAGAATTTGAGCAAGATTCTCCCCCCTTCCACTATTTTTTTTTCCAAAAGAAAAATTGAGCTTAGCATGTCCTTTCGTTGTAAGTTCCTCTGTCCAACACTCTTAGGGAGTTGCATAATAAACCCACACTGGTGGTTCCAAAGAATGGAGAAATAAAGTACATACAATACAGCAGCTTCAGCATCTATTCTTTAGTTACATGTATTTTAGTGTGTATCATAATTACAAGATCGATGAAGAACTTGGAATATAATGTTTGAAATATTGTGTTTCATATCTTTTACTATGAAAAAGTCTGAAATATTGAGTTTCATGTCTTTAAGGGAGTAGAGGACGTTCATTTCTAGAGGTTGAATTTTTTTTTAAATTTCAGGATTTTTTCATCAGGTTAGGAGAAGATGATCCATGGAAAAAACATAGGGGTCACCATACTTGTTAACTAGAGCCTATAGGCTTTGGCATGTAATCTATGACTGGGTCAGCTTATCATTTTAATAAAACATTGTTTATAAGTAGATTCGATTATTAATCAATTATTTTTAGGACGAGACTTTCTTGGTGAAGCACAGAAACTAGTGCTGGATGGGTCGACCCCGTGGGGGTTCGAACCTGTGCTCTCGGAATTTGGCACTAAATTGCCAGCAGTAAATGCAAGCGCCCTAAACCACTTTGCCACCTCAGCTCTTGTTTTTGCAGCTGCGTTTAGGCCTATATTGCACGGCAATAGCGTGAAGAACAGATGTATTTAGTCTCGGGGCCCCATTAGAATTTACTTATATCAAGATTTTCAATTTTTTCCCCCATGGGTTAGAACAACAGCATGTTAGTCCTTGGTTCTTCAACCTGAGCCAGTTAGCGCGTCATGGGGCTTTGTTTACATTCCACTCGAAAGTATGTCACTCAAGTCACGGGGTCGTGGAGCTGTGTATCAATGAAGGGTGGTCAGTGAAAATTTTGTGACTGATTGATCCGAACTGAAATGTTTTGTATGGCATAGCTAATTTCTAAACTACCGCTGTTATGTTAGCAGGGGTCCAATATACACACATAACAGCCATAAGATTTAAGTCTAATGAAATTTAATACACGACTCCACAGTCTCGCCATATTAGGTAAACCGGGTCGTATCCAAAGCGAGGCACTGGGTCAGTGGAACGTAAACACTGGCGAGAAAGCGTGTGGCCCAGGCTAATATAGGCATAAATACACGACTCCACAGTCTCACCATATTAGGTAAACTGTGTCATATCCAGAGCGCGGCTCTGGGTCAGTGGAACGTAAACACTGGTGAGAAAGCATGTGGCCCAGGCTGATCAAACATGCCGAAAGGTGCAAATAATGGCTCAAGTAAAGGAAAAGGCAAGGCGGAGAGAGGGTATAATGATGGAATATTATAATGTAAAATACTGCTTGCTGATCAGGTTATCAGTGCACTCATTACATGAATATTTGAAGAAATTTGGTAATTTTGACCAAATATTTCAGGTCATAAATAAAGAGATGCACATCTTCAAACCATATTGAACATGTGTATAAAGTTTCAGAAACATCCAGTAATAACTGAGTGACTAGTTAATTACACAAGAACATGCTCTATATATATTGGAATATATGCAGAAAATCGACAAAGTCCAAATTTGGATAAAGAAGGCCTGGTAATTTTGACCAAATATTTCAGGTCATAAATAAGAGATGCACATCTTCATACCATATTAAACATGTGTACAAAGTTTCAGAAACATCCAGTAATAACTGTGTGACTAGTTAATTACACAAGAACATGCTATATATATTTGAATATATGCCGAAAATCGACAAAGTCCAAATCTGGGTAATTTTGACAAAAATTGATATTTCATGTCTCAAATAAGAGATACAAATCTTCAAACATGTCTACAAAGTTTCAGAACCTTCTGATAAAAATAGTAGGAGTAGTTGATAACACTAAAAACTTGTCTATACATGGGAATAGATCCTGAAATGGCAAAGTCCTATATTAGTTCAAAACGTCATAAATGTGCCCAAAATTATAATTTCACCTAGTAAATAAGACATGCACAACTTCAAACCATAGGTAACACATATGTAAAGTTTCATTAAAATAGAAGCAAAATCTAAGGAGGAGTAGCCCGGACAAAATTGTGTGATCCTGAAAATGGCAAAGTCCTATCAAGTTCAAAACGTCATAAATATGTCAAAAATAAAAATAAAAATAGGAGATGCACATCTTCAAACCATAGGTAACACATATATAAAGTTTCATTAGAATAGAAGCAAAATCTTAGTAGTCGGGGGAAAATGTGTCTACAGACACGGACGGACAGACAGACGAACAAGCCGATTCCAGTATACCCCCTCTAACTTCGTTGCGGGGGATATAATAAATACTATGCTATCACATTATATAGACTGAGGATTACTTCTTACCGTGTAAAATGAATTCTCTAGGCCCACTAAACTTTAGTACTGGTAATACTAGGAGAAATGGCATATTCGGTTGAATTTCTGTTTCATTTCTCTCAACCTTGTGAGAATATAATTTTTGGTTAAATATTTAATTTTTTGTATTGTTATTTTTGGTTTCCAGTTTTACGCTAGGTATTCTCATGGCTATACTGGTAGATTATTGTTGTTGCTTCATGGTGTAATGGAGAGTAGTAGTCTAGCTATATAATGCTTTCACTAATATTGGAGTGTACTGTATATAGTCACACAATCACTAACACTGTCTTGTTCAGTACCGGTATCTATTTGAGTGAAAAAAATGTATAAATATTTTTATTTTAAATATATTTATATTCTTGTGATTAAATATCTTATCAATTGCAGCCATCGCTATATTGTTGTTGTTGTTCCGGAAATCCCTCCTTTTCATCTAGGAGCACCCTCTGTAAGAGGTAACGGTATACATATCTTGGAATAATGAATTAGGCAGTCTATTTACATGAATTCACAACTGTTGACTATATATACTACACTACATGTATGTACACGCGACTAACTCTCTCTCTCGGTTTCTGTTTAATTCAATGCCAGGATTAGGGAGGCTCTTTCAATGTGGAGGGCATAGCACAGTGTCCGGGAGTGGTTTTCTATCTGTTGCAGTAGGTTGGTGGAATGTTTTAGTACACTCTGAGGAATCAGCATGCTGAAGTCTAGCACAATTTGTGTCAGTTTTATCGGGTTGGAACGAGCTTCTGTAGCTAGACGATCATGTCCTGCATTTTTTAGAAGGGTGAGCATATTTTCGACCCGGTGCTCGCGGATGTGCTGCAGTTTAATGCAAGAGCAGATGAAGTGAGTGCGGTCCTCCGTAGCATCTAAACAAAGGAGACATGTTGGGTCAACGGAGAATTGATTAAATCTTGCACGGTTTTCTTGTAGTGGATAGCAGCCAGTGAGGAGTTTTGCCTTTATGGCTGCTCTCTGGATATCACGGGGACAGGAATTAGCTGATGCCCAAACATGATGCGGGTTTTTTACTCCACAAGCCGCAGTGTTCAAGAACTTGAGCGAACTTTTCTTGGCAGATTCATCCCGGAGCCAATCAGTCCAGAATTTATTGATGATGATCTTAGCCTTGCGCTTGAATGAGTCTCTAGGTGGCGGATTGAGAAGAAGTTCGACTGCAGGTGGGAGATTATATTTGGCGAGAATGGATCGGATTGTAGAGAACCAACTGTTGTCGTTGATGGACCTTAGTGCTATCTGTCGACGAGCGAGGCTGTATTCCCTACTTGCTGGATCATGGCAAATAGACAGGAAAAGGGAGATCATTCTTTTGTGAATGGATGCTTCGACCTTCTCGGCCCCAACGAGGAGGGTAGCAGCTGCATCTGCACATCTGGTAGGTAAATTCTGAATTTGCTTAATTTTTTGCTTCTGGAAGTTTTCGAGCTTCCGGAGGTCTGCTTTGTTTAAGGAGATTGCTTCGAGGTTATGAGTCATTCTTGGTAGGACGTAGGTGTTCCAGATGTGTATGCCGATGATGGGGTTCACACCGTTTAACCCGTGTAGTCCAGCTCCCATCAGGCTGTACGTAGTACTACGGCCCGTGACAATCCTTTCGTTGATTACTTCAGTTTGGTTTCTCTGGCGCTTGATGCCGAGGTGTTTTATTTCTGGAAAATCCAGGATTTCGTTTCCGTTGATGTCTAGGTCTGGGGGAGTTAGTGACGATATCTGGTGAAGGGTTAACGTAGCACTTTTGCTTGCATTAATTATTTGATGGTCTCTGTTAGCTGTATTTTCGATGATCTGCACTTGACCTTTTTCAGCCTGCCGAGATGTAGTTAAAAGGGCTATGTCGTCGGCACAGGTTGGGGCGGAGACGTCAATATCACCAATCAGGAAGCCGAGGCCAGATTCTTGCAGGTCAAAGAGTAGAGCGTTGTTAACGATTTTGTACATTTCACCAGAGAGTGAACTCCCCTGTCTTGTGCCTTGGAGCAGAGGGAAGGGGTCACTGAGGTTTCTGTTCCATTTGGCGCAGTTTGTCGCTTCGTGATATAGGTCAGCAACAAGGAGCCACATAGTGCCATTGATTCCACGCAGGTATAGTTTCCGGAGTAGCTGTTCATGCCACACGACATCGAATGCTTTGTGAGCATCGAATGTTGTGAGAATGAGATTGTCTTTACACTTCTTGGCTTCTGTATGGGCTTCCGTGATGATGAGTGCGGCATTGTTGCAGGATGCTTTCTCCGTAAATCCACGTTGAAGGGGGTGTTGGGACGGTTTCAGTAGAGGTTTTATACGCTGTAACAGGACTTTTTCAACTACTTTGCCGACTATGGGTAATACGGAGATACCTCGATAGCTTGACGGGTGGTTCGGTGGTTTTCCTTTTTTTAGGATCGGGGTGACCACTCCACGCTTCAGTAGTTCCGGGATAAGTCTTTGTCGTGACATGCAGTTAAGTAATTCGGTGAGGTAGGACGTCACTGGGAAGTCACCGTAGAGAAGGTGTTCGGCGGTGAGACTATACATATCTGGGGACTTGCCTTTGTTTAAGTCCTTGATGGCTGCAGAGACTTCTTCAGGAGAGAATAGTAGAGGGTCGACCTTATGTTGGGCTAGGCTCTCTATTACCATGAAGTCAAGATTGACTTGCTCAGTGTATGATTGGTCAAAATGTTCGTTATCAGTGGGGGACGCCAGTTCTTTAAAGTATTGTCTCCACACATCAGGAAGTTGATCGTCTTCGTAGAGGTCGCCGTGGAGCAGGAGTTGCCGCGTCTGTTTCGTTTTGGATTTCCGTTGTTGATTTATTAAGTGGTGAAAAAGCCTGGTATCGTCCTTATGGGCTGCCATTATACGTGCATAGTTTCTGTCACGTTTCTTTGCTGCCTCAGTTCGTTGGACTTTTCTAAGATGTTTACGGGCTTCTATTCTGGCTTTTGTCGCTGGGTGAAGTTTGGATCTAGGACTACCAGATATTTTCCATTTATGGTGAGCTGTTTTGCTGCACTTTATCGCATCCAGAATATTTGGTTTTATGTATTGGATTCCCGATTTTGACTTTTTGGGCTCGGGCTGGCCAGATGCTAGTCTTGCTGCTGTATGCAATGCCAGTTCAAGGCGTTTCACCTCACAGGTAATGTCAAATTCTGAGATGCAGTCTTTGCAGGGATGAAGGACTTCTTCAACCGTTTCCGTATATGCTTGCCTATGACGTTTCCAGTTGATAGGTTTCGGGTTGGGCATGCTGGCTGCTGATTTTGCTGTTGGTTTCAGTGCCGTTTCCACTTTGATGGAGATGGATACAGGAGTATGGTCGGATGTGTTTTTAGGGTCCATCTCGACGACTTTGCTCGAAGCTATAATGCTTTTGTGTGGTATTGGCAGGAAGAAGTAGTCAATTTGTGCCTGGTCGATCTCATTCACGTGGAAGAAGGTCATTTGTTTTCCCTTGGTGCAGGAGGTCAGCTGAGATTTATTGGTGAATGCTGTTAGTTTTTTGTCCCTAGAGTTGTCGCGCCGCATTAGCAGGGAGGCGTTAAAATCGCCTCCAAGGATTACGTGGTGAGAATCTCTGTATTTTAAGATAATATGGTCCAGCTGCTGTAAGGTGTCGTCGAATTCTGTTTCTGGGTGGTTTTTTGCAGGCATATAGACACAGATTACACATAGCGGTTTTGGAGTTGCTTGTATTTGTATGGCAATGATTCTATGATCGCCATCCGGCAGTTCGTCGGTTTTCGGCATGAGTTCTTGTCTTACAAGGATGGCGACTCCGCCATAACCTCTAGGGCGTTGATACGGCGATATGGGGTCATTGGTATCTACTGATTTGGAGACAGCGCTAAATTCAGGGTGAATATCATTTAATTGGTCTTTTCAAAGTCAAAGAGCCAGTGCTCTTGCATGCATACTATATCGTGCTGATCTAGAAGAGTCTTGGCATAAATCCGGTTGGAAATAACGTTTTTAATGTTAATTGTGGCGGCACGAAGAACGGTGGCATTTGGTGGGCTGCTGGTAAGAGGGGTGGGAAGACGGTTGGCATTGATGCCGGGATCCATCTCGGTACGGGTAGGTAGATTGGCGGTGGTAACCAGGTTGCTGGGGAGGCACGGCCTGCTCCTAAAAAAGGCTGCTGAGATGGTCGTTGTGAATGAGAGATTGGAGGGCTGTTGTTAGCTGTGTTAACGTTATTCGTGGATGGACAGGGCGGAGAGCATGTATTTTGGTAGTCTCTGGATGGTTCATTTGTGGGGGTGAATGGTAGGTTTTTACCTAGTTGTGCTGGGTTAAGCTCCGTATCGGCTGGAACAGTTGCCTCGGCCACGGGAGTACTGGTCTTGTCTTGATTGAGTTTTGCTGGGGAAGTGTTGACATTGGTCGCGGTAACGTCTTGCGTGTCTGCGAGGTCCGTCTCTCGTCGTTGAGACGGTTGCAGGTTTATGTTGACCGGAGGTATGTACACGGGTGGAAGTGGGACAGCTGGTTCGAAAGAATGTGGTGGTGCCAGTCCTCTGTGATGTATATACTGATGTGGATTGAGATCTGTCGGAGTGGGGTCTCTGGGATATGTTCTCTTTTCGAGGTGATCAATTCTTTGTCTTAGCCGATTTAACTCGCCCT